>VSTD030000316.1:0-16957 GCA_008808055.3 Sporobolus alterniflorus | reverse complement strand
CCCACCACTAACCAGTCTGTGTCTTCTGCCATATCAATGTTGTGAAACCAATTAAGGAATCTTTGTTTATCCTCTATGGTGCATGGAGCATATATGTGAGTGAGGACCCACGAGGCATTGGAAATTGTTGAGACAAATTCTAAGCTCATCGCAAATTCATTCTGAAAGATCACATGACCGAAGAATTTTGATCCCTTCGAGACCACCAGAGTGCCCCCAGATGACCCTACTGAAGGAATATAGTCAAATGAATCAAACTGACTAGGGCAGAAATTTCTTATATATGTTTGATCGAAAAACTCTCTTTTTGTTTCCTGAATGCACAAAATGTCGCATTTAGACTCAAGTATTTTACTTCGTAAAGATGTCCATTTACTAGCCGCATTGATTCCTCGAATGTTCTAGCATAAGATGTTCCATCTACGATTGCTCACTCTATTTGTTGTAGCCATTGGGAAGACCATTTATAGAAAGCAGCAGGAGCACTATACAGCTAGTGCATAGGCTAACATAGAAATTGGATGACCAAAGAAGGTTAAAGAACTTCCAGTGTATGACTGGTTCAGGTAGAATATGACTAACTAGAGCAATCATAACGACAAAGAGAACCCAAACTTGTGTGGCATGAATTGAGGTCCAAGAGCCCAGATAGCTATCGATATATAAAAATTCCAATAGATCAGTACCATCACCAGGTTTACCACCAGTAAAATGCCAGAAGCAAATATCAGGAACACCAACACTCAGGTCATCAGAAACAAAAGAGCTCATATGATGTGTTTCAGCAAGATTGTTAGCAGGACATAAGATATCCAGCACATCATCAAGAGTAACATTGGGGTAAAGGTTCATAAGATATCCTCCCATCACATGGACATAATTCAGTAAGATTAACATCAAGATTACACTAGAATACCCAAAAGCAACAGAAAAGACAACTGAGTATTGCTTCAAACCAGCATCTCTTCTACTTCTTCTTGTTCTCTTTCTTTGCATTGTCATCTTTTTTAGTAGTCTTGTTTGCCTGAGTCCTGCTTATCTTCATGACTGCCTTTTTCTTAGCTGGGTTGAGATGTAAGGTTTCCTCTGATAGAGCTACAGGCTTTATCTTGCAGAAGTTGGTTCCCAAGCTTCTGATGACATCCTTGGATAAAGAGGGTGGATCAATAGAGCAGCAGAAGTAGTTGACCTTCTCACAATGCTTTCCCTTGAAGCCATGAGAGATTGCTTTAAGCTTGTCACTCCTTCTAACTTCTGTGACCACCAGGGGTGCTTTGGTTTTCTTTCTCTTCTGATGGAGTGCAGAGGTACTAACAAACTGATGGAGGGTGTCTCTTTGCTTCTCAGGTGTCACAGGCTTAGAGAATGAATCTGCAGTGTCACAAACAGTCCTAGCTGAGCAGTTCAGAGCTAGCTCATTAGGGCACTTTGGTGGAATCTGAAAGTTGGTTGTGTTCTCAGCTGCCTTGTCCTAATGAATTGCCTGTCAAGCTCTAGACTCCAGCAGGGATTTGGCCTATTAAAACTTAGAGGGATTGAGAAGATAGAATGTAAAGAAATCACACCATGATTCAGGAACAGGAATTGCTTGCAACTGATCTAATGGTGAGAAATGATTGGCCCAAAGTCTGACCCCATCAGCAGATTTCCTAGAAAAAGAATACATTCCCTGCCTTTGTGCTAAATCCTCCAATCTAGGATCTATTTCTAAGTTATCAGGAAGCAGCATCAAGCCTACCCTTAGAGCCTCACCGATCTCATGGTCTTGATCTCCCTAGGCCTCAGTGTGCTCAGGTACAAATGACACCATTTGTAGGCCAGCCTCGTGATCTTGATTACCATGGGCCTCATCTTGCACAGGTGCAAATGCACCATCTGCATGTTAACATGGTTTAAGGGCACTTCATTAAAGCCCAGCTGGTCTTCCTGCAAGTTCAGGCCAGGGAGTTGCATGGGTGCTTCTGGTAGGTTCTGGTCAGGATGGTCTCAAGAAGAATTTCCAAGTGCAGGAAATTAACAGGTGGGGCTTCAATGGCCAGGACTAACTATGGCTCCACTGGGTTATCCATTATCTGATTGGCTGAGACATCAGAATTTCCTGAGGCAGTTTCAGATGCCTGTGGCTCATATGAGTTGATCACCATGCTGTCTGGGTCAATGTCCAGGCCAGGGATAGCAACACCTTGCCCCCCCCCCCCAATATTTTGGTTTGCATTGTGAGGCTCCTCATTCAAGGGAGACTAGAGATTCAAGTCAACATCCATGTTATCAAAATTCTGTTCTGCTACATGTGCCCATTGTCCCCAAACCTCTAGAGGAGGCTGCTCTTCATTGTCTAAGGTCAACTAAAAATGCTGATGCTGCTGAGCAGGCTGACCTAAGCCAAGAAAGTCAAATAATGGTTGTTGTCCATTGTCAGGAACAGCTGGAACTGGCTCCTCATTTGGCAGCAATTGACCCAATAATTCTTGCTCTAGGATTTCACATTGAACGGTCCAAGATTCGCCATTGAAGCCTTCTGCATCTGTGAGGACTATGAAATGTGGGACCTCTTGAAAATCAGTGACACGAGCCCTCACCAGTAATCTTGCTAGGTGATTTTTGTCATTCTCCCACAGCACAACTCTGCCAAAAGCACCAATAGCACTCTGAATACTCTCATGGATCCAGTAGTCAAGTGGGAAACCCAGAAGCATCAATCAACACTCACGCTTAAAGTTCATTAGTCTCCAATTTCTCCCTTGGTTATGACGCACAAAGCTAAACTCAACATCACCATATGGGTATCAACCATTAAGGACTAGTGAGTCTCTATCATGCGCATTCTCAAATCTAACCAGAGCCTAGCCCATGTGAGACGGTTGAATGTTTCTAACTCTTATATGCATGTGCTCCTCTAGGAATTCCAAGACCACTTCATGAACTGCAACAAAATGCATTGTGTGAGCTGGGAGGGGATGAATGCCTATGATCGCATAATCATCATGAGTAGGTTGCTGGTGGTGCACTACGGCGTGAGACATGATTGCCTGATGCTGCACCTCCATGGCGTGGAAGCCGAACGACAAAAATGGCACCGGGTCTGCTCTCTGGTATGCCATTGATTCGTGGACGATGCTTGCTCTCGTGAAGGTGCAAGGTTTAAGTCCGTACTAAGCAGAGAAGACGATGCATCCGGTGCAAAGGAAGGAAGGGGATCCTCGCCTGCCTTTAATTGAGGATTTTTACTCATGGAGGCTTCAGCAAATTTGGCATCTATGGCCCGGTTTCCAGAAGGAGGAACCAATTTCCTTCTAGTTGCATGTCATTGGGCTTTACAATGTGGGCTGGAGTGACCCAGTTTGTGGCACTTCGTACAGACCGACTTTTGAGTGCAAAGAGTTCTCGGCAGGCCTGAGGCAGCGCATTGCTTGCAAGCCCAAAATTCCATCTCTGGACCCATGGGCTACTTTCCTTTATCCCTACGATTTGAATTTTGAAAGTTTGAAACCCGCTTATGACTCCTAACGTCCCTGTTCTTCGGCCATGATGATCCGAGAGCTCTACTATTCAGATGGGTCGAGAAGTTCCGATTTCTAGGCCATTCAATACGCTGGAAAACTGATGGGCAAAATGAATCAACACGTCTATGGCGAGGATGACCTTTGCTGCGTGAAAGAACCATGCATGTTTGGAGGAAAATTTCTAGAACAAATGGGGATAGCATTTGCACTAGAGACTCGATTGATCTTGACTGTATCAGCATAAGACCTTTTCTAAGATGATCGCCTACCTCAGACTTCTGTCCATTGAGCTGCTTCTTCTTTGAAGTATTTTGCAGCCTCAGATTGCCAATGAGCACCTCCATTATTCCACAGATTGAAGAAGACGTGGTATTCATCACAAGAAAAGACCGAAGATTATAAATATGAAATCCCACATTGCGAGAAGCCACCACAAACTTGAAAACCATGTCAGAGATTTGCTGTGGTCTAAAATCAACCGTAGTTCCACCCAGAGTTGCTTGAAGAAGAGAACCAATTGTGTGTTTGGATAATTTAAATTTGCATCTCCCCACAGAAACAATGAGAAAGAATTCCTTCAGACCTTGAATCGGAAAGTGATTAACCGACTCTCCATAATGAGCACGGATAGCTGCTTGTACACCAACACCAGGTTGGAAGTTAAGGCTAGGAAGATCCATGGATGAAGACTAGCAGAGAGTACCGCAAGGGATGAATGATTAGGGCTTCTCCCCCAATTGCAGGAAGCGCCAGAAATTGGGTGATCACCGGCGGGGCGACACCTCACGGACGACGAATTGCCTGAGAGTCGGCAATCACTCTGATCTGTAAAATACGGAGCGCCCCACAGACCAGTCCATTTTTAACTGTCACATTAGGGTAGATCTAATGGAGATGTTTAATTTCATTTTTTGTTGTTTCACAGGAGCACAAGTAAGACACAAGTTATCCTAAAAAGAGTGTAGACATATATAGTTTCATAATCTTTTATAATACTACAACAAAGAAGATTATGGTTAGCATATCATCCAAGCAAGTGAAGACTACACCTAGGGTAGTTCCAGACACGTAGTGACAATGCACCACGTGGACACAAAGACCGAGGCATGGATTAAATTCATAATCCCCCGATGCAATATATTTCATGGTAGATTTTAAAATAACATTACGTAATAAGTACAGTATAGTACAGTACACAGGAGAAAGAAGGCGTGAAACTAACGTTCTTCTCTGCTTTGCGTTCTTCTCTAGACGGCCTTTTGAGTGATTGTGTCTCTGTGGAAGTGTCGTTGCTGGCTGCGAGGAGACGGTACGGTTTCTGGACAGCGTGCCTCTGAGAGATCATGACCGTCTCCTTGCTTTGGGAGGAGCATCGGTGCAATATCTCATTAGTAGACGTGGTAAAAAGCACTGGTAGGCTGTTCCCTTCCAAGAATGCATCACTTGCACACACATTGGGGTAGGATGGGTAAGGACCTGTTTAATCTGATGAGCTCCACGCTTAATCACATTAGTAATGCCTATTACCCCAACTTCTAAAGAACTTGTGATGATTGTTCTCCCATCGCTCTTGTTCAGTGAAATCAGTATTTGAAGACTGAAGTAACGATCGTCTGAGACGCACGCGGAGTTTACTACTGTTAGCCATGTTCGATTAATTCTATCTTAAATAGATTGACCTGGATTAAGATAAATTTTAACTTATATACAATTTATTCTAACTTAATTCACTTCAATCTAGAAGATGTTTGGTATAACCAACCATGCCCTTAACAATGGTCTGAGACGCAGCCGGAGCTTACTACTGTTAGGCCTGTTCGGTTAATTCTATCTTAAATAGATTGACCTGGATTGAGACAAATTTTAACTTATATAGAATTTATTCTAACTTAATCCACTCTAATCTAGAAGATGTTTGGTATAACCAACCATGCCCTTAATTAGAAAAGTAGCATCCCACTAAAGTCATTCAGAATTTTCCAAAGCCAAGACCTAACCATGAAGTCGGATCTCGTGTCAGGTCCCTCCATGGTGGCATACTTGTAACGAGAGTTATTTAAAAGTAAAGTGCAGGTTTGGTCCTTAAATTTGTCCGACGATGTCGCATATATAGGTCTTACTCTCAAATTACAGTTTTGGCTTCCTAAAATGAAGTACTTTTACTGTTTAGATCATGAGGATTGCCTATGCCTAACTGGACTATGCTTCACTTAGCGCCTAGCTCCATTCGTGCTTTCAAGAATATAGCACAATGCACATCTATCGATATTCTATATACACATTTCAGCTGAAATTCACGTTTCTTTAACTATAATTAAGTAACATCTACTGAAATAAGTTTTAATCATTTTAATTGTAATAACACTATATTTCCTTTTTTTTTGAATCTATAACACAATATCTTGAGAGTGTTAGAACTAGATGACACACCAAGCCAAGCTTAGAGAGTCGGAATTGTAATCACAGCCGGACAAGTTAAATAACTAAATCCCGAGATGGAGCTATACTTCTCCGCCTTCTTAATAGGCTTGTACTCCCTTGCAGAGATACTCCAAGTGTTATTTCAGTATTTTTATATCCAAAAATGGATGGTATAATTAGTACTCCCTTCGTTTTTAGAACCTATAATTCTCAAAAACAGAGTAACATAAAATTGACAAGTAATCTCTTCCAATGCACGAGGACGCATCAGTGAAGATTTTAAACGTCTTGTGTGAATGAAAATAGATGAAAAGCATTGTATTCTTTTCAAGACACATGGCGCCCACCACGTGAGGAAATTAAAGGATATTTCAGGAAATTAAAGGATATTTCCATTCCAAATTTTTTGAATAGATTCTGAAACCGCAACAAAATATATGGGTAAATACTCTGTTTAGCAAAATGCTGTGGTGTGGGCGTGGAGGAATTTGATACTCTGTTTCCACTGAGAGAACTTATGGAATGACGAAATAATGTTGGTAAATATTTTCTAACTTTGCTAAATCTTCCAATAACTTGTGAAGATGCTGCTGCACGGGTTCCTCCCCTGAAATTGGCCTTCAATCTTTGATAACTCTCAGGTATATATGAGACTCCTTTCACAATGTTGGCAAGTAGAATGCACCCACCATATTGTTGTCTTGGTATCTAGTAATTTCTCCGTTTTTAAATTGTTGTTGTAGTTAACTTTTTAAACTATGTTTAACTATTTGTCTTATTTAAAATATTTATTTAAATATGTAAATTTATAAGTTGGGTTTGAATTTTATTTATTGATAAAACAAATCATAGTAAAATTTATGATAAATTTCTAAATTTTTTAATAAGACGAATGATCAAATATAAATAAAAAAATCAACAACAATAACAATTTAGAAATGGAGTAGTACTTAGAACCGCAAATCTTGTTTCCTTTGAATATTAATGCCTGGCTAATGCAGCCATAAGCAATAAGTGTACGTTTTTTTCCTTTTTCATTTTCTTTCTGATTTGTGACAATGTCTCCCGTGTGCTTTCTCTGCTCGTAATAACTTTTTTTTCTATGAATATGTTTCACAGGTTTTTATTGTTGAAGAAAAGGTCGATGAACAAAAAATTTGTGACGAAAAAATAAATTTGTGATGGTATAGAATGGAAATTAATTTACTCTTGCCGGGTGGATCAAGAGAGGCAAAGTACACAAGATAAAGTATATACACTAGAGAGTAGCTAAACCTCCGCTTCCAGCCAGGACGTCACGGCCGCACAATGGAGCTTTTTTTTAATGTCATAACAAACGGAGATACTTATATATATATATCAACCCTTACTTTTATAAATACATATATCTTAGCTCTATGAGTACATCCGAAAGATTAAGTCAGTTTGATCTTAAAATTCATAAAGTTGATCAAAAAAATGTCTTATTATTGACAGAGATGTAAATAGAGTTATTAATTGTATGCAATAACAGTCATGCCGGAGCTGAAAGTTAGTGTGCCACAGAAAATGAAAGATAACCGTAACCCAGTAGTGGAGCGCTCTTGCTGCTCCCCGCTCGTTGACAATGACAGGAGCGATGTTGCCGTGCGAGGGACGAAGGGATTAGATAACGGGAGACGGTGATGCTCGACAGATCCTTTCACATTGCCAGACGTCCCAGCGGTTTCGTTGCAGCTAGCCATCGGCGCATCGTGATCTGATTATTCGGTCGCTTCGATCGAAGTTTTATCTGGAGATAAACTTGATACCTTGCATTGTAACGTTGCTGTCCACAAACTGCACCAGTGATGACAGTACCAGTCCCTTAATTAATTAAGAACATATGATGATTACAATCATACTCTAGCCTTAAGCCTAATCTATAGCATCTGGGACCCACACAGTCATTCTCTTGATTGTGGGAGAATATACTGTTCGTATAACTAATGGAACCATGGGTAGTGCCCCTATGTTATGCGAAGTTAAACTAGCACGTTAAAACTACCACATGCCCGTTGAAACCACCGACAAACAATGCTTGCTCATGGTGCCGACAATCCAACTATTATCATGGGGTCATGTCACCAACCAAATTTGTTCCGAACCAAATATAGAAAAAATTAAATAGGAGAGCTAGTTTATAAGCATATGCCATTTATTATAATACTAGATTATGGATATATAAAACTCTATCAAGTATACACAGTGTCAACGGTTGAAATCGAGCGCTTAGGTTGATGGAATCATCACTTTTTTTATGAGATTATGGTACAATTCTAACAATATATGTCTCTTGAGGTTGACTGTTGTTACAACTTGCTTATCCAACAAATAAAGAATAAAATGGTACAACAACATCTCATCCAAGTAGATCAAGATTATACCTTAGAAATACAAAAAAAAATTAGAGACCTGATACTTTTTACTTGAAGTAACATATATTTATTTATTGGATTTCTTAATCAAATTACCATCTTCAAGACAGTTTTGGCTGTCTGGGACGACACATATTTTGGATCTAAGATATGGCCTGTGTTTATTTAACTCGTTCCAATGTTTAAGGCTTTCAAGGTATAGTCTTGGATCTAAGATATGGCCTGTGTTTATTTAACTCTTCTGTCGAGCCACAAAGGGTAAAGAAGGAATACACAAATAGGATCGTTCTCATCCAAGGCATAACCTAGCGTTTCTGTTTATCTCCTAGAATGAAGGGGGTTGCTTTGCCCAGTGTCCGATCCCTCGGTGTGAAATTCAAGCCTGGGTTATCATCGTCCCCCTGTCCTATTTTACATCCCCTCTTTTTTTACGTTCTTCTTCTAGATGAACTTTTGAGTGATTGTGTACCTAGAATTGTCGCTTCGGTCTACTTGGAGAGCATGCAGAACGATGGACGAGAGGCCTTCCTCTGCAGTAGGACACAAGACAAGCAGAGCAGGTGTTCAACGGATTCGGATGCCTGTTAACACAGAGGCACATGTGTGTTTAACCCAGTATGGCTGGAGACAAACATGGAAAGGAAAAAGTCGTACAAAAAGTATATTAGGCCCATTGTTTTGCAAATTGTGACGATGTTATTTGCATAAGGTGATGACGTGACAGTAGCCAAAAATGGGCTATCAATCTTCGGTCGGCATCTGTCTGGTGCCAGCTGCCCCCTTTCTAAAATGTTTGCAGATAAAGTACAGTACAACTGATCGCACACCAGCCATGTTGCTGTCACTACATCTACTCCATATCGCTGACATTTCTAAAACTGAAGCTTTTGGAGTGTTCGGTCTTGCTGCACTGCACCGAATACATATGATCTACTATACTGAGTGTACCGAACTGGCCCTATGTCATGCTGCTGTCTGCCAGCTAGCTAGTACACCAGTCCTGTGACATGAACACACAGACACCCTTAATTATGTACAGGGGGCCATATATGACCATGTTCTGACCGTTAAGCGTAATCTTTTCGCGTGGGGGCCCACATGGTTGTTGAGGAATATACTACTCGAAGTACGCTAAAAGAAATCATACATGCAAAGTTCATCTCTAGCCAGCATGTTAAAACTGCAACATGTCGGTTTGAAACCATTATATATAGTAGTACTCGATGTTTCTATGTTCTTTAATAATTTACATATATTTATATAAAAAAATTCTTTGAGTACAAAAATCAAACGTTGCTGCTAGTCAACGTATCGAATCTTGCCCAACGAGTTGATGGAATCGTCATGTTTCTTAGAGATGATGGAGGGATCAGTGTAACAGTAATTTTTGAAGTTGGCTGTTGCCACATCTTGCGCTCCTCCTTAACATTAACTTGTCATCATCCAACGGCAGTAGATGAAGCCTAGCTTAGGCTCAAGAGTTGTACCAGAGATGTGGTGACAATCGGCGTGGCTGGTGCGGGCATCGTTTCAAAATTCAGAACCACACTTCATTCGATCTCGAATCTTATTCTACAAGAGTTTCCTTGGCTATATATCCGGATCTCGCTTTTCTTTTGTGGGCCGCGAGGCACATGTGTGTTTGGACTGTTTCGATTTGATATGTTTTACGTACTTGCAAGTTGCTTGCCACACGTAGTATCCAGCAATGGATATTTCGAACTGTTCCTTTGAAATCATCACGGTCCGTCGCTGACATCCAGGCCCCACCACAACAGAGTTTGAATATCCCGCCATCAGTAGACACAATTTTGTTTTCTTGAAAGACGTGTCCCTTCGATCGGGGTGAAGCTCCATTCTGGGGCTTACCACCACACTGTCTTCCTCGTTCCTTTCTTTACATCTTTCTTAATTTGATTTGTGTTATTCCATTATAACAGGCGGCCTTTTTTTAACATGATTATTATTTGTCTGCCGTTGCTGTCCTGTGTCCACCAGGTGAGCAGGGCGAAGCGAAACAACAAAAGGTGTCAGGATTTCTCAAAAAAAAAAAGTGTCAGGTCAGGAGGAGACGAGATCATGACCGTCTGTTCGCTTTGGAGGAGCAGCTGCGCAGTGTAGGTTCTTTCAGAGATGGATACCATGGAACGTGCTCTGCTAGCTGTTGCGCTCTGCACGCTGATCATGTGAAGAGCGTTGCTTTGTTTCTTAAGCGTGACACAAGGAGATAGCTGACGAATTGGTGCTGGGCGACGAGATTGGTCCAGCTGGCTTGTTCAATTCTGACAGAAACAGGTCATTCCAGACAGGGCATGGATCACGCCGGGTCAGATCAGCAGGGGTGGGGCTTCAGAGGGCCGGCTCGCTTCGAGAGGAAGCAGCGGTGGAGGTCGACGCCATGTCCCTCTCTCGCAATCACTGCTCTACGCCATGCCCGAGGTGCTTGTTGCGGCGGTCATCAGAAAAGAGAGAGAGAGAGAGAGGAAGAGTTGCAGTTCACGTAACCGAGAGAGCAAGACCTTGGTTCGGTTTTGACGGTTTGGGGAGGATTACTTAGTGAACATCGTGATCAACTCTAAGCCATGGCAAACTAGTGAAGTTTGCGTGTCATAGTGGCGGATTAGCGATTGCAAGATTCAGAGTGGTAGATTAGCAATTGCCAACGTTGGCAATGTTATAATAACAAAAGACTCGTAATCATAGCCCAAACACCAACTATCATTTGCTTTTTAACCAGCATACGTTCTGGTTCTGGATAAAACGGTCCTGATTTATTTTTTAATAAACTAGTTCAGTTGAAGAAAGAGCTGATCGAGCTGTAAACAGTTTGCCCGTGAGCAGAACGACACTTGTCCGGGATTCAATTCATCTTTTCCTTATTGTAATTTGTAAAGAAGATATTTCTGTCATCATGGGACCTTAGAAAACTGGGCAGCGATCTTTGTGTCGTCTGGCAGCATCAGGAAATGGTTGCAATGGATTTGAGTGATCTCGGAAGGGTTTGTTGGTGATGTACCAATGGAGAGTTAAACTTAGGAGGGGAGAGAGTGAACTTGGTTACTAAACTTTTGCTAATTTTTAGCTAATTTTGGCTACTAATTGATAATCTCGTGTGACATCGTGGGGTTTTAAAATACCTTATATTTAACTGAATTCACATATTGATTCTAATTCGGTGACAGAACCACATCAGAAATGAGGGGTTCATCTCCCAAAATCATATTGAGGGATTCTCAACCAAGTGAGAATACGCAAACACAACACATAAGCATACAATATCATGATATTAAAGTTGAAGTTAAGAGTTATTATATGTTAAGTGTCATGTATTAGAGTTTACAAAAGTTAAAGCTAAAAGAGCGCTTCAAAAGATAGAACAAAATTTTTGCGGAAGCGGTTTTCTCTCATGTCAAGCACACACTCTTCACCCTAAAAGAGAGTGAGCTTCCTTGGATGAACTACGTCTGCGAGTCCCAGTAGGGTATCCAGCCCACATCGGTCTGAACCTCCGACTGATAGCCCTCGTCGGCATCGCCGGAAGGAGGAGGAAGATCCTCACCTGCACATGAACACGAAAAATAATAAGAGCAAAGCTTGAACGACTACGTTCAGCAAGACTTATCCATCGTGACCCAAAAGCCACGAAACTAGACATGCAAAGGCTTCAAAAGTAATACGGACTCGAAGCCTACTAGCAACTATTACTAATCACTTTTAAACATGTTATTAGCCAAGTTAAGTTGATTAGCAAGAGTAAAATTAGCCACCTACGCTAAGCATGCAAAGGTAACGCAAGTAATATTTGAAATAACAACATACCATGACTACAAAGTAGTCAACATCATCCAATAATATCGAATCAACCAATAATGACGTTCCAACTTCTACGTTTGAACTCAGCGAGTAAGCTTCATCCATATCCGAGGGTATTACGGAGATTCGAATCAATATATACCTTATAAGAGAAATAACCTAACAACATGACACACGTGAGCCATGGAGGCAACACGAGTGACCACCTTTCGTGATGACTATCAAAGAGTTAGGACCGGGTCCTACCTCATCATAGTGTCATCTTCCACGCGATCACCTCGGCGGGCATCTGTGGGTGGCTCAAACACTATCCTATTGTACATCCATGAAGTGAGGTAAGGTATCATCCAACTCGGTGATCATCGAAGCTACTATGTTTGTGGGACCCCATAAATTCTGTATGTGCTAGTATATAATCAATACTTGTTGCAACAGGGCCTAACCGACGCGGTCCTTAATTGACACAAGCGAAGGCTACCACATTCAGAGCTCCGAATATGAAAACAGACCACTCTCACTCATTCCCATTCGGTATTCTCCACTTTCCCCTAGTTGCCCCGCTCGGTCTCGCATAGAGCCAACAAGGAACCCATCGATACCGTAATCCACATAAAACCACCATCGTAAGAAGGGGTCTATCACGAGCGGCTACTAACCACTCGGCTTCTACCAATGGCCTATATTACTAAGCATAGTCATTCTATCAGTCTAACTTCATCATTGGGGTAAATAAGGTATACTTGTAAGGGTTTCCATAATGCAACTAAGTTTCATAGAACTCCTATACTTAAGTGTACAACCATTGTATCAAGTAAAGATTATAGCGGAATCCTATAGAAGGTTATGCAATCAGAACTTGCCTTGCTCGGAAGGGGAAAAATTAGTCTCGGCGCGGCTTGGTGAGTGTTGTCCCCCAAGAGCTCCTTGATCACGAGCGGCGTTAGAACCTATACACAATGATATGCATGAGTGTTCATGTTAAGTGACAAGGAAAAAAAGAATTAAGCTAAACAAAATGACTATCATTCTTTTAAGTTGCTTAAAGAGGTAATTTAGACATTTCCTTCATTAATTTCTATTACTTAACCATGCTAATTTGTATAAAGCAAAGGGGTGCTGCCCCTACTAACCACCATCCATGCCATAGCATAAAAAGCTCAAAGTGGTCAGCAAGGTATTTAGGTAAAGCTCATGACAATTGGAAATCATGACATAGGTAATTACTTCAAGTAATTAGGACTCAACATCCCATAAAGGAAAGGAAGCTCTTAACCACCATACATATCATGAATAGGGAGTACTAATCTACTTGACATGATGAGGAAGACAAATTATGAATTTGGGCCCAAGTTTCATAATTTTTGGAGTTCTAGAGAATTTAATATGAATTTCTAAATAATTTACAAGCCTATGAGTATTCCCTAAATGATTTAACCAAATTTACTTGAATTTGGAACCCTAACTCAAATTCTCTATTTGAATTCAAAACTTGGCACAACTTATCCAATTTTCATGTTTGAATAGATTCAAATAGGATTTAAACCTCATTTGAATTGAATTGGAAACCTATTGGAAAATCCAAATAGAAATTGAAAAATGGCACTGTGCCAATGGGCTCGCTGAGCTGGCCCAGTCCATAGGGCGGTGGGTGGCCCACGGCACCAGGGCGCTCCAGCGTGTGGCCGGTTCACGCTCCCGGTGTGCACGACATGCAGTCACCGTGCCAGGGCACAGCCAGTGCACACGGCGTAGCGTGAGGCTTGGTGGCTCGACTGAGCACCATCGACGACAAGGTCTACAGCGAAAGCACCTACAAGGACCAAGCTACATGCCGCTACACCAGAGCCTTGAAGGGGAAAGCGATAGCGGGGTTCTCACTGGAGTGGAACTCGGCTTGGCGGTGGCACTCGGCATCGAGGAAGGAAACAATGGTGAGAAAGGTCGAGGATGGTGTCCTGCTGCTGCACAAGCAAGGGGAAGCTATAAGGAACCAATGCAGACACTTGGTCGGCGATAAGTGGCACGGAGGGGAGGAGCTCACTAGTGATGGTGGGTGACGGTTGCGTGATCCGATGGAGATGACGAAGGAGGTGGTCGATGATGGCGTAACCTAGGGTAAAAGAAGCGCCAGGACATGTCGATTAGCTAGGTGAAAGGAATCGATGATCGGCGAAGCGATACGGTGGCTAGCCGACGGTGAGTAGGCGGCAATGGCTTACCTCAGCTGGGAAAAATACGGTAAAAGGGCAAAAGCTTCAACCGACCGGCTGTCTTTATAGTCAGAGGAGAGAGAGAACTTGGGGTTGGGCCCCTTGGGTTGGTGTCAGACGACGGCGTTGAGCCGGACCAGCGAGCCATCGGCGCATGCCGGTTTCCCCTATTCTTGGGCCGCTGACGAGTGGTCCTCGGTCGGTGTTTCAAAAGTGGCGCGAGAATGAATCGGCACTTGGGCCGCACTGTTCATAGCCTGACCCGTTACACTCAATTTCCTTATTTCACCAAACTGAACTGAGTTTGTAAAATATGAAAACCACCCTTCCTTTGCTTCAAAATTTACCAAACTTTGTAATATGATAGAATGAAAGATAACGAACAACTTTTATTTTGGGATCAAGTTCAAATTCCCAGCATAATTTTTATTAAAATTGCTGGAAGAAAAACTGCTTTTGAATTTGCACTAAATTTATTGGGGGTTCAAACAAGTTTGGAAAAATCTGGTAAATTCCCTAAAATTCTTACTTGCATTGACCTTCCAAAATGTGAATTCAGATTGGCATATTTGTATGGCAAAATTTGCAGTTTTCACACAAGCTCTATTTGACTTGGTTTGAAAATAAAGAAAAGAGGGTTTGAATTTGAATTCAAACTAAACCAAGTTCAATTGCCATTGATTCACTGTCATTACATGGTGAAGAACTGTAGATTACACAGTAGTAGCTACAGTAAGACTAGGGGTGTCACAAATCTGGTGCTCGGTCTTTGGTTGATGGCTTGGTATGTTCAGTATGAGGTAAGTTATTTGTGGCAATGGTAGAGGGTAGGTTATAGATAGCGGGGTTGGATGGGTTTGGTTCGTGGTGGAGGCGTAATGATATGATTGGTAATATGATAGATGTTGTCTATGGTAGTTTGATGGATGCTCTTGTCTTGGGTGGGAGTGTTGGTACGAAGGGTAGTATGATGATGATGACTGCGATGGTTGTTGTGAGTGTGTTGTATGGTTAACTTCTTTGGCCGGGGGGGGGTTTGAAGGTTGGTTTTGCTTTTAGGTCATCTTTTTCTTGGTCTCGAGGAATATTAGACAATCTCTTGTCATATGGTCTGTATCTCTTTCGTAATACATGTAGTATAATGATCTGTCTTGGCTTTGCACGCGGCGTCACCCCTGGCTAGTGTAACTGCCTCTTGGGTGGTGATACTCTCTTCTGGTGTCGAAGGGCCTATATCTGTTTTCAGATTGCGGAGACCCAAAGTTTTTCTCCTAGTTTTTTTTTGGGGGGGGGGCATCTGTCTGAATCAATGTTGTGAACTTGCTTGGCTGTATTGTGGAAGCTCATTGTACTTTCTCTGCCTCTGCTGTACTTGGTGGGTGTGGAGGCTTCATTATCCTTGGGAACCTTTCTCTACTGCTCGAGTTTGTAGAAGTGTAGGACATTCGATTTGCTGAATTTGCGGAAATTATATTATAGTTCTTCTAGCGTTCTGGGACGCTCCCAGACCAGATAGTTGTGTAAGTGGCCAGCGCGTAATTTCTTTATGGCTTGTGTTGTAACTTGCTTATCAGACACCTCTGGGGCTTGTGTGTAACACCCCGTGTATCTATTCCGCATGATTACATTGATCACGTGTTTAAGAGACCCAAAGTGTTATTGAATTTCAAAATCTGAAATCAAATTCGTTATCCAAGTTCTGTATAGTGTGGACAATTAAGCTCAGTGAGCAATTTTTTAAAATTAATTAGAATCAATTTATACCTCACTCCCAAAAGATAAAGTGTTCCTCATAGCTTGTTATATAAGTGTGCAAATTTTCAAAAATTCTTTAGCTCGAGAAGTATTTGTTTCAAGTGTCCAAACAAAGCTCCACGAGTCTGCTTAACGGTTAGCAATGTTTGAAGGGTTGTATCTTCTCATATCTTGGAAGCTAGGTTGTGCATGTCACCCAGATGGTAGGGCAAGGTTTGTAGACCACTTGGGAGCACACCTTATCTAGGTTTGAGTACGGGTAGAATTGTGGCAACACTATCAAATCCCTTAGTTGTACAGATTTCCAGGCGGTTTCAGGTTTTGTTTAGCTGATAGCACATTTTTGGATTTCATTATCTTCTTCAATTTTGGGATACCGAGTATGCATGTCAACCAGAGGTTAGTGCAATATTTGGAGAGCACTATGGATCACTCCTTGCCTCAAGTGGAGCTCTGGTCGATTTGGAAAAAGAGTTGCAATCAGCCTATATGAGCACAAAACTATACCAATTCAGTTTGACTTGGAATCTTTCGAATAATTCAAAATCCATGGAGAATCAGAAGAAGTTGCAATTACAAAAATTGTTTAAAATTATACCTTCTTTCTCCACAAATTTTCTGGAAATTTTTCTCACCCTTAGCTATTTTTCCCGGGGACAATTCAATTTCGGCGGTTATTCTCGAGTTGGAAAATAAATTGCAGCATGGCCCACCTATCAGTGGCACTGAGGCTGACACCGGGCCCACCTATCAGTGCTGTCCTCCCACCTGGCTGCCACCTGTCACGGCGTCACTCTTCACGCGCGTGTTAAAACGATCGCTGACGCCAGACCCAATCGCTCTCGCCTCCCCCCCTCCC
>VSTD030000315.1:0-16962 GCA_008808055.3 Sporobolus alterniflorus | reverse complement strand
ATTTTGAGTAACATAGATGAAGTTCCACATTCCATATCTTTCTCCTTTGCCCTTAACGTTGCTGACTGCACTCTTGACTGGTGACATAAGCTACATAGATTACCTGCTTTTGAGTGCAGTCAGCTTGTTAAGTGTGTGGGTTGTAGCAATAAGAGAGACATGTCTGGCCTTCATGCTTCTCATCTTTATCCTTTTTTTCCTTTACATTGCTCAGAATTCCTTCCCCTCTATAGTTCAAGGAGCCATTTGTCTTTCAGCATGTTCACAATGTCTAGTAAGCATTTGTTGCCTTGAATTGATTGCCAGATTTTTAAGCTATGTCAGTAATTTTATGATAATGGAAGCATCTCATTTGATTTAAATAAAAGAGCTGTCTGTTTTAACAGGATGTAAGTTCCAGGATACCACTATTTTTGTTTGGTAATGCACATTTTATTGTCTCATGATAACCTCTATTATTTGCCGCAGAATGTTGTTGACTTTGGTACAACTTTGCAAAAGATAAACATGATAGTCTGTCTTCAATCCGCCTTCTGTAAGCACTCTTTCTGGGAAATGTCTTATATTCTTTGTCCATTCATAGAAACTTATGAAAGGTTCCATATGCAGGCGTGCTGCTGCTGTTTGTAGTTCTATTAGTATGATTAATTCACTTGTTCATTTACTTAGTTTTATGATCAGAATCTGCAGAACTTCTGCAACCTTCTTTGAGGAAACTTTTTTATGGGATAAGCAAAGTAGCTTCACTGTTTCTTCAATTCTATTTAACAGCATCCGAAGAAAGCTAATAAAGGAGACCCTGAATCAAGTTCAAAGAAAGCTGTTTTAGGACAGAAGGTTGCTGACAAATCAAATGGAAGTGCGGCCTCTATGAAAGTTGTTAACTTCTGTCAGCCATAATTAAATTAAGCTGATGAAAATTAATTTTTTAAAATAGAAATTACTAACTTTCGTCAGCTTTATTTTTGCTGATGAAAGTTACTGATTTCACATTAAATTCCGTCAACTCCTCCTGACCGACGAAAGTTACCTAACTTACGTAACTTTCATCAGAGCCGACGAAAGTTAGGTAACTTTCATCTGCAAACTATAGGCCGACAAAAATTAATCCATAACCGATTAAAAAAAATCCATCGACTTAAGACTAATTTCTGTCAGCGGCCAACGGAAATTCCTGTGTTTCCTATAGTGCTGCTCATGTGAATCTGCTGTTTCTTGTTCGACAGTGAGCACCAATTGGGATAAAGCTGATCCGATGTTCAAATCTCGAGATTCTCTTTTTCTGGATGCAAACGGCAAGGACACGTTCTTTTCACTTTTTAGCCTTTTCTTGCCTGCCGCCTTGTCTTTGGACGGATGCCCTCATTCTTTTTGAGCCACCAACTGAACCTCCGTGAACTCTCATGCATGGCTACCCATTTGCTGGGACATTTTCAAACGACGACAATTTCGAACGAGTTTGAACTGATCACCTGACCTGTGCACGTGCAAATAGTACTGTGACTAGGGAGCAAAAATGCACATGGTATTAGTTAATGTTAGCATGTTCAAACGGGTCAGAGATTTTTATCACTAAATTAGAATAAGCTGGATTCAAGATGATGGGCCTCAAATGATGCCGGCAAAGTGCTGCAGATTGGGAACGATCATAGCAGATCAGGCTATGGGACAAGCTTAGGAGTAGCTAGTCAGTTTGCGGTAAAGGCTTTTGTGTGCATTTGTTTGGAAGTACATGCATGGACGCTTTTGGTCCTCCATGAGCCGGGAATTTGTGAGCGAAGTCTGATCAGTGGGGAAAATATTCGCCTGCGGTACAGAAAGTAGATAGAGTTGATGATTTTTAACTGATTTAATGATGAATAGTACTCCTTGAGATTGAAATTGTTGTTGTAATTGAATTTTTTGCTATATTTGACCATTCCTTTTATTAAAAACATTAATTCAATATGTAAAATTATAAGTAATATTTCAAGGTTCCTTTAGTAATAAAATAAATCATAATAAAATATATGATTTTTATAAATAAAAAATAAGATAAATTGTCAAACATAACGATAACAAATAAAATATGTAGGGAGTAGTATGCAAAGCATTGTACGGTGGATCACGCACGCTGAACTCCTGTCTTATAGAATTGTGTCGGTTTTAGCATGCAAGTTTTGTTTTTGCATTGCATTCCATTCTGTAAGGCTATTACCAGCAGACCTCGCATACCAGTGCCGATGTGGAAGATGCGCATGCGTGTGGACTGTCGTTCCAGTAGCGTGCGGAAAGAGTCCCGTATACCCCACGCTCATCCGGGTACCGAGCCTGTCATGCGCATTTTCACACACACTCAGACCTATTTCCGCATCACCCACATGTGGGCCAGCCTGCTTATTCGCGTTGGCGTCCGGAACCTGCTGGGAATAACCTAAATAGATAGGTTGGTAACAAAAAATATCAGTATGAACTTTCATCCTACTACTAGCAAACAACTCGAATGATGCATACTTCATTTGTTTTTAAATTATTATCGCCATTAACTTTTTTAACTACGTTTATCCATTCATTTTATAAAAAATCAAATTTATCATATAGTTTGCTGTGATTTTTTATCACTAAAGAAAAATGAAATATAATTTATAATTTTGTATATTTTAACTAATATTTTAATAAGATGAATGATTAGATATAACTTAAAAAATTAACGATGACATTAATTTAAGAAGGAAAATAGTGGGCCAGAAGATGGGGTTTCATTGTTGCTCAGAAGATAGTCATAAGTAACGGGTTTGTGTACTGCCGATACAATTTTTTTGTGAAAGCAGAGATTAAATTAAAGCACATGCCCCACCATAATTGTCAGCTGCAGTTTCATCTTAAATCCTACTGCTGGCAGCAAAGATGACCCTACTTTGATTATTCTCCTTTTATATGGAAAAGGGGCAAAATCCACACTTTACACCGTATCAATCAGCCCCAAATCCTACCCATCCACTCTGATAGTCTGGTGCACTTGACAGGCACAGACAGACAGCCAAGCAGGCCACATAGGCCATCCATCACATGACGTGTACAAACAAACCAGAAACGAGAAAGAAATCATTTGACCCATGCGTTGGTCACTTGGTCCAACCAAAAACTTCACTCTCTACTCCCAAACTTTTGCATCAGCAAACCCAGACATACGGATACGCAAACTCACAGCACAAAACGCCCCAGAAAAGTAGCCGGCGTCACCACAGTCCTCTGACCCGTGGACCGCAAACACTCAGCAGCATTCGGGCAAGGCTTTCCCAAAGAACCCAAAAAAAAAGGTTACAAGTCTATGTTCTGCTGTTCTTCCCTCTGCTGGCGCGCACGGCTTCCGATGCAGCGAAACGCGAGAATTTTTTTACGACAGCCAGGTTAGTAAAAAAAGGGGGCTTCCTATATGAACGTGCTCCAGCCGTCCATCAGCCCCGACGACACAAAGGGTAAAGAAATGCCACACGGTAAAAAGCGAATCCAATGCCGATGCGGCATGAAATGAGAGGCTGCTGAGCTGAACGTCAAACAAAATAATTTTGGGCTGCATAGGATCCTTCCTTCTCGCGCAGCTTCCGAGCGCGTACCAAATGTTTACGTCCTGAAACGCATATGAAAGATAATCTTTTGGGTTTCTGCTTGCCCGGATTTGAATCCCGAGCTGTGTTTGTTTTTTTTTGTATTCATTATCTGAGTTAAGAAATGGGGGTGTTGCAGGCTTGCAGCAGCTGTCCTTGGCTTTTTGCGCACGTATACGCTCCTCCGCTCCGCTGCGGGCTGTGCTTGACCGCTTCCCTCCATTTCGAATTTCAAATTCCGAGGGCCTCTCGCCTCCGTTCCCCAACGCGCTGTCTTACTCTCTCTCGCAGTCTCCCATTGCAAAGCGGAAGCGGCTCACGCGCACACCACACCTTGTCGCGCGTCCGGATCCTCTCCAGTGGAGAGGAAAAATGCACTGTCCTGTAGCACCTCTAATATTCTCGTATACTGTAGCAGTGCTACATCATCCTGTGCTAACGCTATACCAAATCATTGTTATATGGTACTGTTATCCATAGCAGGCACTGTTCACGGATACTGTAACAATCAATCTCATTCCTCCATTCACGATCCGACATATGTGAATAGAAGAAATTTACTGTACTGTTCATCCATCCCGATATTTACCAATACTGTAGCACCCTTCTCGCAGTCTCTCTTCTCCCTTCCCCTGCTACCATACCAGCTGCCCGTGTCTTTTTCTTGGCAAAGGCTGCTGTCGCGTTGGGTGGGTGCCTCGCGTGTCCCTCCGTCTCCGAGTTGTGCCTATCTCTGCTGGTTCTTCCTCCTCGTTCGGCGCCTGCTTCTGCTGTTGTTCTTGGCGAGAAGGGAAGGCGCAGATGGGAGGGTCCGGGAAGTGGGTGAAATCGCTGATAGGGCTTAGCAAGCCCGAGAAGGAAGACAGCAAGGTGAGCGCAAGACGGTGTTCTTGGTTTCCTGGGAGAAGAAAAAAAGGAGCTCCATTTTTGTCAGCTGTTTTTGTGGTGTCTCTTCCGTCCGGATTGATTTGTGTCATTGTGCTAGGGAAGTTTTGGTTTGCGTAAACGTCTTTCTTCGGTGGCATTTTTCCAGGACAGATTTAGTAGCGTGTTTGCACAATCCCGGGCACAGGATATTTTCCCTTTCGACAGTAGGCACAGTCGCACAGAGCATCAAAGATTTATCCTTTTTGCCCAGAACGGCAACTCACCGAACCGTCTCTTTCTGCATATAGTACATTGAGTTCTTAACTATGCAATCCTGCTTCAGAAATCACAAGTTATATTACGCTGTGATTAGCACAAACTCCAATCTTTTTCTGTCTGACAAATAATCACTGCGTCCGTATTTAGATCAAGTACGTCTAATCTTTTTTGTTCCACCTAAAGCCCCAAATTTCTGCAATAACCAGAGCTCGAAATATGGTCTTTGATTCAGTTTTTGGCCTAGAAAAAACTGAGATTTTTTATCTCCTTACTACTAGCTCGTCAATAAAAAAATATCCCCCACCCATGTACAGGACAGGCTGCAGTTCCCTTCTGTCAATGGAGGAGGGCGAGGCCAAGGGCGGAAGTGGAAGCTCTGGAGGAGCTCCTCTGGCGACCACGGCTCCCTGTGGCGCGGCTCGAGAGGCAGCCATCGTTCGGCGGCGTCAGAGTCCTCCGACGACACATCCTCGGTGGCCGCAGCCGCCGACCCCTTCACCGCCGCCGCCGTCACCGTCGCGCGGGCTCCGGCGAGGGATTTCATGGCCGTCCGGCAGGAGTGGGCCGCCATCCGCATCCAGACCGCGTTCCGTGGATTCTTGGTACTCGCATTTTCGCATCATTACTTCTTGGACCCACCTTGTTCTTCGTTGCGATTTGACACGAATTCCTGTGTGCATTGGTGCAGGCTCGTCGGGCGCTGCGTGCGCTCAAGGGGCTGGTGCGGCTGCAAGCGATCGTGCGGGGACGGCAGGTGCGGAAGCAGGCGGCGGTGACGCTGCGGTGCATGCAGGCACTGGTGCGGGTCCAGGCGCGCATCCGGGCTAGCCGCGTGCGGGTGTCCACGGAGGGCCAGGCCGTGCAGAAGCTGCTTGAGGCGCGCCGCACCCAGATGGACATCCTCCGGGAAGCCGAGGTCACCATTCTCTACACCTCAATGACTTTCGTGCTGCTACTTGATTGATGTGCCTGATTTGCGACTGTGCAAACTCATTGCTGTTTTTTGTTTTTAGGAAGGATGGTGTGACAGTCAGGGAACGCTGGAAGAAGTGAGGGTGAAACTGCAGAAGCGGCAGGAAGGGGCGATTAAGCGTGAACGAGCCATCGCCTATGCGTTTTCGCAACAGCTTGATGGTGGTGCGAAATGCAATGTATGAATTGTCATCACTCTGCATTTGCTTCCTCAGAAATATCTTTGAAATTCTGACCTGAATGATGGGTAACCCTTTTATGCCTGTTCTGCAGCCACCGAAGCTTACTTCTAATGGCCTATTGAACCACTCTGGCATGCTGTTCAAGCATCAGCATTTGGACAAGAGCAACGGCAACTGGAGCTGGCTAGAGAGGTGGATGGCAGCACGGCCGTGGGAGAACAGGTTGATGGAGGAGCACAACCAGACGAACTCCAGCTCGCCGGACCTCCGGCCGTCCAAGAACTGTGAGGATTCTTTTGGGGTTCTTGGAAACTTCTCTGAACCGAATTCAGTGAAGGTGAGCAAGAACAATGTAAGCAAACGGGTCAGCGCCAAACCGCCGGGAACTTCACACTCGCACACCCACCATCAGCGCTTCAAAGCTCAGTCGATCTCATCTTTGAGCACTGAATTGCACAATGATGAGAGCTCTGCATCGTCATCTTCTTGTTTTGCATCAACTCCTATATCATTCTCTACCTTTGTGACATCCGAGAAGACTGAAGACAAAGATAGTGTCAGGTCGAGGCCCAACTACATGAGCATGACAGAGTCGATCAAGGCAAAGCAGAAGGTTTGCAATGCCCAGAGAACGACGGCAATGAAGCAGTCGGAGGAGAGGAAGGTCTCTGGTACCGGGTTGAAGGTTGCTCAGGTGTAACTGTTGGTGAAGTTTCACGAAGAAATGAAGTCAACTTCGACATCTTCTTTAGGCTAGAGAGTGTTTGCTTAGGTGTCTTGCCACGTTCTCGAGTGGCTTGGTACTGCATTGTGTTGCCACATTCATGAATGGCTTGGTCGAGTCGTCTGTGTGTTGCTGATCTGATTGTTCAGTCTTGCTGTCCCACTGCCCCATCTTGGGGCAGTCCTCGTTGTCAGTGACAGTGTCTCTGTAAGATAATTCTTTTGAGTAGGAAAAATGTTGTGGATTTGTTTTCTTTCCGTTGATTTTCGGTGGAAAGGGGATAATTTGTCATGTTTTTTTGCCTCTGTGATTAGTAGTATTATGTTGTGTTAACCGGAAGTGAAAACAGTGTGCTAAGCACTGGTGGTAATTTTAAATCTGACCACGATCGTTGCAGTTGATGATGGAGCCAACCCCATGAGAACTAATGTCTGAGACCACCCTACTGTTTCTACAACACGGGGCTAGAAGCAACTCCAACAGCTACCTTATCCCCTCTCCTATACCTAAAAATTGTAAATTTAGAAGATTGACGTGCTCCAACAGTTCTCCTATCTCAACTTCTATCCCTATAATTTTTTAGTGATGTCCTAAAGCCAGCCCCCTCTCTCTCAAAGAAAGAAGAGAGCTACCCCTGTCCTATCGCCTTTCCCCTTTACTTTTTTGTCCTCTTGTGCTTGATTACCATCGTTGGTGTGTCGAATCACACTAGAAAACACTTGCACTCAATTCAAATTTGAATCTGAATTCAAACATTCTAATTTGAGTTTGTATTTAAATTTTGAACCATCTATATTATGTTTGAATTTGAACTTGCTAGATTTGAATTTTCAAAGTGTGGGTATGAAATATTGTAGAATCGTGTGTTTGTACAATGGTAAAAGTTTGAATTATGGTGTATTGAGTGGATTAGAGAATAATTTATATGCAAAACATGAAGAGAAATGAAAGAAAAAGGACTATAGGGTAGATGTTTTAGGAGGTTTGGTAAAGCAATGCTCTCCTATATGCTGAAATGGTTTTAGGAGACTCTCCTAAAGTAGAATATAGGAGAGACAATATAAAATATCTGTTGGAGATGCTCTAAGTGAGTAAAGTAATTTTGTTTGCCCACTCAAACAGGTGATTCTACCTAGGCAGCTAGTGGAAAGCAGGAGCGTGTAGAATTTTCATACTGTATCACTTAACAATGGTCAAAGGGCACTTCATTCTAAGACCTCGGTGTAATAATCCAAGAACAAGGACATTGCAGCAGTTAAATAAGCAATGCTCATACTTTGAGAAGTAATTTAAGCCCAACATCGGGCATGATTTTGCGCCGACCAAGTAAACGAATGGTTAGCCATTAAATGGCCACAACATATTCTGCCCGGAATCAGACACTGGACGCAACACGATTGGCCTTGTCTGACCTCCTTGAACTGCTGATGTTTTCACAAACAGACAAGGTGGCTTGATGGCTTCCAGGTCGGCCCTGAAGTTGTGCCTAAAAAACAATGCTGACAAGGCAAAAAAATTACTGACTGGATTCCTCTCCTCCGCACTGAAAGTGCATTGATTGTGCTCCACAGGTTTCAGAACCTCGTCGCAAGTTTCAGGACCGCTTTCTTGGCCTGCGATTCAGTCAATCAATGAGTGCGTCTGCTGGATGCAGACACACTGCCTGAATTGGAGCAGAGAGGCTCCAAAATTTTACTCGAGCACTAGCTCAAAGGTTAAAATCTCGGGAGTGAACGTCACCAAACAGGCTGATTCCTACCCGGCTTCTCATGGACACGATTCCTCCCAACGCCCCCATGTTGCCTCCAACGTGAAATCGGCATTCGGGCCGCTTGTGTGGAACGTGAACACGAAATTACCCGTAATGCCACTCATTACACACGCACCAGTTCATTCCTTTTCCACCACCCCCTTCCTCCCGCCAACCATTGCCGCCGTGACCAAACGCTCACGCCGAGCCGCCACTCCTCTGCGCCCCTGGCCCAGCCTTCCCTACAGATTGATCGTGGACGGGCCTGCCTACTCAGAGAGACCGACGTGGTTACCACCGCGAGTCTAGAAGCCTGTCATAGGCCCATTTACTTACTGTTTACAGCCTGGCAACTGCGACGGATAGGTAAGAGACCGAGACTGGATTGGAAGCACAAGGAACCCGGCCGATTGACGAAGGTTTTCCAGCTGGGCTGCGGAAAGGAAAGGAAATCGAGCGCGATCCATCAAGATCGCGTGTCGTTATCCCGCTATGATTGGAGCCGCTGTCGAATAATCGGACCGATCGATCGCCGTTGATGATGGCTCTGCAGCTGCTGTACGGGGGCGTAAGCGTAAACACAAGCTTGGTTTTTTTCGGCGGCCCCGGCCCGTTGTCCGTGGCATAGACACGGACGGTTCGGATACATGTTACCGCTCTACTGAATCAGGGTCGGGGCATGCGGACAAATCTCGGCCAGCCCAAGGCAGCTAGCTCAAGCTCGCCTGACGGAAGGAAGCAATCCGTGTGCGTGGCGATGATGCAACCCGTCGCGCCATCTCACGGCGGCGCCCCGGACCGGATGATGAGTTATCTAGAACTAGCAGCAGAGATCACACTTCCATCTGGAATACTCGGGCTTGGGCCAAGTTTCTGCTGCCTGCGTGACGCCATGTGTTATTTGCGTGTATGGAGAGCAGGCTTCGTTGCAGAAGCTTCCGCTCCGTGGGCGCGGGCATCGGAGCGAAACTGCGCACGTCATGACTTGGCTTTGATTGACCCTCAAGGCTTGCCTCGGCCAAGTAAGTTATCCCACGTGTGACCGCGTAGCGTGCGTCACTTGCACATACGCCGTCCTGGAACCTAATTGAACTCTCGTCTTGTGGCATACTGTATATGCCAGATCAGGAACGGGACGGAAAACGCTGCGGCTATCTATCTATCTAGATTGGAAAAGGAAAAAAAAAGGAAGTCGTCGATAACTTGGCGACAAGCGCATCTGATGCAACTAAACACGTACGGCAGCATGCAAGTTTTACTTGGCTTCTTCCCTCGAATAACCAGCTCACGCGCGGTATGGAAATGATGGTTTTGCTCCTCTCCTCCAATCCATAGAACTCCAGCTGACGTCCATGGGCGCCTGCCGTTGCGTTTCTCCGTTGTTTTTCTTGAGCGTGTCCCCGGAAAAAGGTATATGCTTCCTCGGCTCCAAGTACGGAGTATGTATTAGCTGTTCCATGGATGCCGAGAAAACCAAACCTGCAAACGACCAGTAGACACTTCGTCAAGAACATGAAAATTGCCACCGGAACTAGTATTATTTTTGCAACGGCAAAGCAAGCAACTCTTTAGTCTTTACGTCCTGGTACACACGCCGCCGCTCTCGAATGCTACGAACAACAAAAAGGCGTGTGCCTCCAACCGCCCAAAGGGAGCTCTCATCAGCTGCGACGCCAGGTCTCAGTGACTATCGATCGGATTAACTAATCAGACGCGCTCGGCGTTGCTGCTAATAATCAACAGGCGCCTGATTTGACCTAATCAACATTCATCTCTGCCGCACTGCGCCGACGATTCAGCCAGCGATCAAGCTGAGGCCAGGTCAGCCCAGCACGGCTGGACTAACGACTGCCCGGACCGGTCGGCGAGCTGCCCTGGTCGTGCAGTGCATACGGGAGGGAGGTCGCGGTCCGCCCGCCCCGCTCGTATTTGTACGTACGTAGGACGGACAAAACACGTACGTATCTGTATGGCATCGTCGTAGCAAACTGGGACTAGCTCAGATAGTTAGGTTTGTTGTGGTGGAACCAATTCACCCAGGTTTAAATTCTATATTTGACATGAATGTTATATATTTATAGCTAATTATTTTTTCAGTAGTGGTAGTAACGTCTCCGTCGATAATAAGATATTTTTTGACTGACTTCATAAATCTCAAAATCAAGCGGACACGGTTTTTCAAAGATACTCATAAGAGTAGGGTATAATGTATTTATAGGATTAATAGGAATGAGTACTTATATATACATAAGTATTTGATGTTTATAGTATATGATATTCTGAAAAAATATTCTGTATATCGCAGCTGTAAAGATGGAAGGAAGCACTGCAACCACGCGAGTCGGACCACCAAACCGAGTGTACCCGGCGTCGACAGGCCCGTGTGCGCTCCACATTCCTTCGTCGATCGTCTTCCATTCCATTCCATTTCATCCATCTCTCTCGCCACCCCACCCCTCCGCCGCCGAAAACGTACCCCAGCCAAGGGTAGCAGCACGGACAATGTGGACTGGTGACTTGACTGGGTGGCCAGCGGTGACGACGTCTCGAGGACCGTATTTAACCCTTGACATGGACCCGGCGAGCTCGGAAGTCAGACGGTCTAGCACAAACTGCGCGTACAAAACAGATAGAGAGAGAGACAAAAAAGCATAGGGGGAATGGAAAAACATAATTATTTGCAAGAATATTTGCCTGGGATCATATGGTTCCCCATGTGATTAACAAGGCATAAAAAGAAAAACAACAAAATCTCAATTTTTTATATCATAACAGCAACAGAATTCAAAGAACGAAAACACGAGCACCGGCACCACCAACACCTACGCCAGCTGCAAGCAATAATGGTGGCGATGGAAAGAAAGCTATAGAAAAAAACGTCCTCCGCTTCCCGCGTTTCGGTGAGCCTTGCCTCCTGCTACATGTGGCGCGCAGGCGCAGCTGCGCCCCCGTCCGTCGCAGCGGTTGGTGGCGCTGGGCTGTCCGGCCCCACCACCCGTCCACATCCGATCTCCGCGGGCGCGCTGGCCGTGTCTCTGACACGCTGGCCCGCGAGGATCCACCGGCGCAGACGCGCGTCCGAGCCCGGATCCCGTGCGGAGCGGCTATTAAAGGCCCGCGCAACCAGCGGGGCCTTCCCTGTGCGTGTCGCCTCGGGACGGTTGAAATTAACGGAGCCGGACAGCCAGCAGCGAGCGGGAGGGAGACAGCGACACGCCCCCAAGAAAGCAACCGACGCCCTGCCCCTCTGCCAGCCTCCGTCGGTGGTGGCGTCGTGGTGCTAGAATCCAGAGAAACAATCAGCCGCCAAGCAACCAAGCCCGCCCGGCAGCAGGAAGAAGGGACCGTCTCGTCCCGCTCGACGACGTCGGCCGGGATGGTGGCGCGGAAGTCGCTGGCCGGCGCGCGGCGGTGCGGCGTGCGGGTCGGCCCGGCCAGGCTCGAGGGCCTCCCCGCGGCGTGGCCCGGCGCCGCCGCCGTCAAGGTCAAGTGGCCCGCGCCGGGCGGCGCGCTCTCGCAGATGCTCACGGGGAAGTGGGCGCGCGGGGTCACCGCCGTGCACCCCGTCGGCGCCGACGGGACCGTGCGCTGGGAGGGCCGCGACGGCGACCGGTTCAGGCTCGACGTCGAGCCGGCCGGCGCGCGGGGAGGCCGGCCGGAGCGCGGCGTGTTCTTCGCCATCCTATATGTAAGCTCTCGCGCACCTGTTCTGTTCCTCGGTTCGTTTCGAATCAAATCGTATGATTCTCGTCTGCTTTTGTTCTTGTTCATCAACGCTCAGTATTCGGGTAAGCTTGTATCATTCGCACCTGCTCCGCATACAATTAATCACTGGCTCTGCCAGATCTTGAGCCGCTTAAACTGTGGTCGTGATTTGCTTACGGCGTCCTGCTTTAATTTAAGCGTCTAAAATAAAGCATGACTTAGCTAAGCATTCCAATTTTTTATAAAAAGAAGAAGAAGAAATTTTCGATCAAAACTGTCGTCGATATTCTTGGCACCGCACTGGTGGTAAGATGTGCGGATTCCAGTCCAGCTCCTGTGAAATTTGGAAGCTTGTGGCCACAGCTCGGAACGCTTCAGGTCAATGCGTAGCTTTACTCGTGTGGAGCGGTCAGCAATTGGGGAGGACAAGTCAATGGTTGGGCTAAGCATGCCTCCACAATTCCTAGCCTAGTGCTGGGCCGTAGAAAAAGTAATCGCCTTTGGGGGCGGGCGTTTTTCCTGTCTAAAAGTTTTTAATGTGAGGTTTGAAATAGAGAGCAGGGATGGGGCCACGTGGGCTTCTCCTATTGGCCGGGATACTTCGACTTTCAGTTAATTTTGGGCGTTAATGATTTAACTGTACCCTTCGCTTTCAAATAAGTTAAAGCTGCATTCCATGAGGTCCCTTTCGCCCTTTTGTTTTATTGTGACAATTCTGTCCAATAACTCCAAGTTATCAACTTGCTAACATTTTGTACTTGGCCAAGAGCAACGCTTTATTTCCCCACAGAAAAAGTGTGATGTTTTATTTCCCACAAAAATGAGTAACGTTTTGTTTTAATTGTTGCAATGGAACCTGTCATGGACAGAACCAAAGTAGGAATCAGAGGCATATTTAGGTTCCTTAGCAAGAATAAGTAATCTTGGAAGAGTACTAGCAATACCCTTACAATGGCAGGGTATGCTATTGCTTGAGTGATCGTCCTTTGCCATTTCGGGGCAGTCTTGAAACTAGAACAATGGAATCAGAGTATCCATCAAGGCGTCTCTCTTTTGGTTTCCCTTTTGTGGATGCGTAGGCTTGTAGCCGTCGAGGCTGGCAATAAGAATTGCTTTGTGATGCAGGGATTCCAAGAACAAGGAAGGGGAAAAGACCTTGTGAAGCTTGAGGAGATCGGGACAGCCATGATAAGCCTGGAGGAGTGCTGCTGGGAGATGCAACTGCAGCGGCAACAGCAGCACCTTGTGGTTGTCCCCATCAGGGTGAGGAAAGACGGATGGGCAAGTGATGCCATGCTTTATGTAAGCAAAATCTTCTTTCTCCCCACCCTTCACATTCCATTGCTGGCCATTTACATTTCCGGTGGAGTTACTTTGGATTGTGAAAATGATAGTGCTTGAGTGTTCGCATCCTCGAACCCTATCTGTATTTGACACGCAGAAAGCTTTAGCATGTTCACGAAAGAAGAAAATGACTAATGAGTGTGGAATTGACTAACAGTAATACTAACGAAGGAACTGCATGGTTGATGACTCAGGTTAATGTGGAGCTAGTGGATGTGAACACGCCCTCGGACATGGGAAGAATGGTCTCGTTCGGGGAGAAGCCAAGAGCTAACCTGCCGCCGACAATGCCTGGTCACCAGAAGAGCTCAGAGGAAGTCTCTTACCATGATGTTCTTGATCTGAAGCAGCTTCTTGACCTGGCTGAGAAAGAAGGCAGGGCGGCCGTGTGTAGTAGCAAAAGGAACTCCGATAGCAGCAGTGTGAGTAGTTTCAGCAGTATTAGCAGCAGCACAATTAGCATCAGCAGCGCCAGCTCCAGTGGTGGCGCGAGCCCAGAGCCCGGCTTGACGTCGAAGCGCCGGTTCCTTCCATGGATGAGGAGGAGCAGAGACTTCGACAAGAGGAGCACCGAGTCGCTCTCCCAAGAACTGAAGTGCACGGTGAGCTTCTCATACGCGAGGAAATGCAGTGTTACTGATTAATCATATGCATTTGATTTGAGACGGCAGCATCAATTCAATGGTATGTGACTGGCTGGCGATCTTTTCGCAGGACGATGATCCGGCTGGCTGCTGGGAGACACGCGAGTTCACGAGCAGGGACGCAGAGACGAAGCTCAAGACGCAGGTGTTCTTCGGGTCCATCGACCAGCGGGACGACAGCGCCGGCGGGGAGAGCGCGTGTACGGCGCTCGTGGCAGTTCTGGCCGAGTCGCTCCACGCCAACCACCCGACGATGCCCACCCGGCCGGAGCTGGATGCGCTCATCCGGGACGGCTCGTCGGAGTGGAGGAAGCTCTGCGACAACGAAGCGCACATGGCGCAGTTCCCGAACCGGCACTTCGACCTGGAGACGGTGCTCGCTGCGGGGACGAGGTCCATCGCCGTGCAGCACGACAAGGCGTTCGTCGGCTTCTTCCAGCCGGAGAGCTTCGCTTCGCTGTCGGGCGCCATGTCGTTCGACGACATCTGGCGTGAGATCAGCGGCGACGGCGGCCGCGAGCCGAGCCGTGCGGACGTGTACATCGTGAGCTGGAACGACCACTTCTTCGTGCTCAAGGTGGAGAGCGACTGCTACTACGTGATCGACACGCTCGGCGAGAGGCTGTTCGAAGGCTGCGACAAGGCCTACATGCTCAGGTTCGACGGCTTGTCGGAGATGCGCTCGCTGTCCATGGCGTACGACAAGGAGGAGGTGATCGTCACTGGGAAGGAGTGCTGCAGGGAGTTCATCAAGAGGTTCCTGGCGGCCATCCCTCTCAGGGAGGAGCTGGAGATCGAGAAAAAGGGTGCCGCCGGGGGCATCGACTTTGGTGCGCCGCACCGGCGGCTGCAGATTGAATTTCACTTCACAGTTATGAAAGAAAACGAAGAGAGATGATCAGCTAATCTCAGAGTCAGAGAAGTGCGGTGTTTCTTGGCTCACTGCATTGCAAACTAACATAATGTACATTCATCCACGGTGTAAACGAAGCAGGCATTATACAGTACCAACTAAAATATAAAGGCTAGGATTGTTGATTCTCTGTTTCTTTTTGAATAGGAAATAGGCACAGGAAGAATACAAACTATGGGGTGCTGGTCTTTTTTCGGTGGATGATGGATCTATTTCTTGATCCCTTCACCTGTCTAATATCATTTTGTAAGATAGGTCTAGACGTGTAGTCCTGTATCCATTGATTGTATACATTGTTGCCGAGTTATCCATTGTTACATGTCGCTAACCATCAAATCAACTACCGAATAACCCATCTGTTTTTCCAGTTTTCAAAGGCGAACTAAAAAAACAGATGTCATTGTTAGCACAAATCTTTTACCATGTAGGCCACACTGTCTGGCCTGGCTTTCACCATCTCTCGCTCATTCCTTGCTGACCAAAAACTATGTTTGATGCATATCTGTTTAGCTAGGCACAGTTGCCATTGTCTCTTGCCATATTCCGATCAAACCAAAACCCCACCGGAACATCTATCTGTTCAGACATCGCGGGGCCAATCTCAACTCATTTGGATCACATAATATTACTGCTGCACACCACGGTTATAGAACCGTGAATAACTGCTGCACACCATTAATACGGAAGTAAAAAAAATGCAAATGTTGCCAACTAAAAAACTGACTTTTTTCACACATGGCCTGGAAGAAAATTATCGGCATATCATCAGTACTGCATATCATTATGATTCGAGAGTGCTCGGCAGGAGTCTGTTTATAAATTTGGAATTAAAGCAAAAAAAGTGACATGGTGAAAAATAATCATCTAGTACTTAAGAAGTCTGTTTATAAAGAGTTTTAACTTACCTTTGGTGTAAACTGCTTATAAAAAGAACAACCTCCTTACCACCGCCGCAGTTCCAGTCCCTGGCGGTGCGTCCTCCACGGGCCCACACCATGCCACCAAGCATTTGTCCTATCCTCGTGCTTAGATAGATTGTAGATTTTCCCCGCTAGATGACGTTGGTACATGTATTTTTATGGTACTTTTGTGATATTTTTTCCTACTTTATATTTGCTATTTGGTTTGTATTTCTCACGTTACTTATAAAAGTATTTTATTTTTCTTTTAAATTTATTGAATTTAACCTATATTAAATTTCAAATTATTATAAGTTACAAAAATAATGCATGAAAAGGAGCCCGCTAGCTGCCATCCCCGATGGCGGTCAGGGCCATCATACCCGAACGGTGGTTAGGAGATGACCGCAGACCCTCACCGCCATTGTTAACGACTGGCATAGTACATTTTTGAAATAAATTCAAAATAGGTATAGTTCTGAAATTTTGTTCTCGACTTCGTATATTTATGAAATGTCTCCAATGTTTAAAGGGATACTGATGGGTCTCAAAGGCTGAAACTTGGTGCTATTTCATCTCGGCCCATGTTGATGGGCCTGAAGGGATTAAATTTTCTATATTGACGAGACTAAAAGGCGGCCCGGTAGTGCCAGTTTACCCAACCCTCATCACCAACGTCATCGTCCTCTCTCCCGCGTCATCTCCGCCGTCCACTGCCCCTTCCACACCACACCACAGCGAGCGCCGCGCTCGAATGGCTGCGCATGCCGTTTCTCCTCTCACCGGCGGCCTCCTCCGCCGCGGCGTCCCTGTCCATCACCGCCGTCGTCTCCTTGCCGTAGCCGCCACTGCTTCGGAAGCGCCATCACCGACTCCTGCGCCATCCCATCCGCCTCCATCCTCGGCTTCGCCTCGGAAGGGCTACTTCCCGAAGCGCGGTGAGACCATCGAGCTCACATGCGAGGCGCTAGCCTACAAGGGAAAGGGCGTCTGCAAGGTCGAGGGCTCCACCTTCGTATTGCTCTGCGACGGCGCGCTCCCCGGAGAGCGCCTCCTCGCCCGCGTCCGCCGCCTCCGCCGCGGCGCCTTCGCCGAG
>VSTD030000314.1:0-16978 GCA_008808055.3 Sporobolus alterniflorus | reverse complement strand
ATCGGTGCTTAATGCTCTTTAATCATCTTTCTGGCTCAAAGTAATATATATCAATATATATATATATGATTATCATTGCCGCCAATGTGAGGGGGGCGAGAGAATGATAATCCACAAGACGTCCGACGTCACAACTCTTTATCAAACATATGCTTGTTTATGGGAGGTTTCATGACACTTTAAACTCCATTCAATTCGAAATTGACGAGCCTTCTGGCGTCGTTTTGAACTTTCATTTTCATTGTTGTAAGATGAAGAAACAAATCAATGGGAGCGGCCCATATTTTTCTGTATATTTCACGATGACTCTCTTCTTTCTCTTTTGTTTTGTTTGACACACCAGCAGATGAAAGCACAATGGGAGTGAAACCTATTTTTTCATCAGTTTTCCACGGTAGATGATCTTCTTTTATTATGGGCCGACTGAGCGAACTGATGAAAGCGCAATGAGAGTGAAACCCATTTTTATCGGCTTTTCATTGTATCTGAATTGATCTTTATCTTCTTGAATTGATGAAAGCGCAATGGGAGTGAAAAGTGAAACCCATTTTTATCGGCTTTTCATTGTATCTGAATTGATCTTTATCTTCTTGAATTGATGGAAGCGTAATGGGAGTAAAACCCATTTTTTATCGGCTTTCCATGGTAGATGAATCGATCTTCATCTTCTTTTATTATGGGCCGACTAAGCGGACTAATGAAAGCGCAATGGGAGTGAAACCCATTTTTATTAGCTTTTCATTGTATCTGAATTGATCTTTATCTTCTTCAATTGATGGAAGCGTAATGGGAGTAAAACCCATTTTTATTGGCTTTCCATGGTGGATGACTTGGTCTTCATCTTCTTGAACTAACGGCTAGTAGATCGACGGAGAGACAGATCAATGGGAGCGGCTCATATTTTTCTACTCATACACGGTGATTATCTTTTTTTCTATGTCATGATGACGAAGTGATTTCTCTGCTGGCTCGCTTCTTCTATAAAGAGGCAGACTGTTGGTGACCCTCCCTTACTCATCTTTCATCTATTATTTATGTCGATGATATACAAACAGGCGGACTGTCAGCACCTCGTGATCAGAGGCTACCCGTCCTACACTGTTGTTTTCTTCACACCTTGCCAACTTCTCTTCCTTGGCGCATCGGCCGCGGGCATGGCGGCGTGTGTGCGGCAGCATGGCAGCTTCATCTTTTTCTCCATACCTGGCACGGTGGCATGTATTTCTTGTGTGCCCATAGTTTGGGAGAGAAGCCTGGCGGCGCTTCTTTTTTCTTGCGTGGCTTGTGGCGGCAGCCTGGCGGCACGGTGCTCTCTTTTTTTCCGCACCCCTTTCGAACTGGGTCTTGGCGTGCTTATAAAGGTAGGTGTTAGGGTACGTAGCGAATGAAGGGCTACGCTGCCGCCGCCGATAGCTGGGTCGTTATTCTCTCTGTACAATCTTATCTGGAGTAACCAGCCATTAGCAGTGTGCATGAATGACCACTGTTGGGTGGGCCAGCTGTTGCCTTGCTTGCGGGCTGTTAGCATTCTCTCGCAGTGCGGCACTAGGATAAGCCCGCACCGGAGATAAGCATGGGCCTGCCATTATTCTTGGAAGCCTGCCTTTATTTGTTTTGCATGCATGCGCCTGCCATTGCCTTTTCTTTTTTTCTGCATACATGCGTGCTTTATTTTTCTTCCCTTAGTATTCCACATGCATCAAGTGTCCTTCCACCACATTACTGTAGCTGCATGCATGCACATGCACCTATTTCTTAATCCCAGAATAAATATCTGGATATTAGTTAATTAATGGACTCTAATGGAAGGAATATTAATGCGGCAGATTCATCGGAGATCAAGGAAGGCGGAGGAGCTTAGGTAGGCCTGTAAATGAATCAGAACTACCAGTAGACGTGACCTACATGAGCTAACAGTTACATATATGCGTTTGATCTCTCACGCCTTTCTGATGTAATCTGACCATATTACGTGCAGGTCCAGCTCTACGTATCTCAAACAAATGTACGGTTTTATCTTCAGCCAGCAACCCAGCACAACGCCACTTGGAACATCGAGGAAACATGTCGTGATTCTGCTTAAGGAGGCCTGCCGTATATATAATTCGTGATCACCAGGACAAGCTTTGCGTATGTTCTGAACGTCTAGAAAATCTCAAGAATATAGATCAGGTCATATTTGTGCTTGAGAAAACCTAATGCAAGCAAACTCCGCTGCTTGCAAGAGACCATCATGAATTTAGTGCGTAAAAATCCATCGAACAAATGCCCCCCCGCTGAGTCGAGTGTATGCGCAAAGGAGCAGAGATTCGACTCGGGGTGAAAATGTAGATGGATGTTGACTATTACCATTGTAACAACCACGATATTATGAACATGTCACCTTGCTCATTCTGATTTGTTTTCAACTATGCCAAGCAGTCATACGTACATGAAAGCTCGGGGTGAATTTAGTGCGTAAAAATCCATCGAACAAATGCCCCCCGTGAGTCGAGTGTATGCGCAAAGGAGCAGAGATTCGACTCGGGATGAAAATGTAGATGGATGTTGACTATTACCATTGTAACAACCACGATATTATGAACATGTCACCTTGCTCATTCTGATTTGTTTTCAACTATGCCAAGCAGTCATACGTACATGAAAGCTCGGCAAAAGTTTTCCTTTTTTTGTATTAGGAACTGGTACTCACTGGATCAGCTAAAAACTCAAGATGTTGTAGTGCAATGCCATGCCACAACCCAATAAATCATTTGTGAAGCATAAACAAAATGACAAGAGTTCTGACCTGAATTTATATGAGGCTAGCTGAAAGACTGAAAATTGTAGTGTAAGACCATGCCACAAGCTTAATAATATTGTGCATGATAGTAAAGCGACCTAGGATGCTGTTGTGAAAGATCATACAACAGACCCCAATAATCGGTATCTATGTGGGAACTGGATAATATAATCTAGTCGGTACTCACAAGAGTAGCTTAGGAAACATGAATTGTTGTTGGGTAAGACCATGCGACCGAGAGGCTTGATTACCGCTGCATATTACTGTGCAACTCATGAACATTGATGATACTGTGTAGAACCATGCAGTTAAGAAACATGGATTATCGCTGTATAATACCATGCAACTAAGGAACATTGATGATACAGTGTAAGGAGATGCAGTTAAGGAACATGGATTGCCGCTGCGTAAGATCATGCTACAGCTCTCCATTGGGTGACTTGTGGAAAGGTAATTCAAAGATGTGTCTCATCTGTTTTTAGCAAAAAATAGCTAAAACACAGAATACTATTGTGAAATATCATGCCACAGTTTAAATAACCGAACAGATATGGCGAATGACCATGTCATACCATTTGCTCGTGTTCATATTGGAGATAAATTATTCTCATCAATGAAAATCGTCGTTAAGACAGATGCGACCATACAAACGTGATGATGCCAGCCATGAGCCATGACATGCCGAAATAATGTTTAAATATCATTGCGACTAAATAGATTAGAGCCAGCCAATGAAATTTATTCATCGAGATAGATGCAACCACATGACGGTGCCAGCCACCCATCTTGACGTAACTCACAGATCCACAGTTGACGCACTGGCCTGCTTCACTACTTCAAAATGACATATATGTGTCTGAACGACCATAGACACATCTTGGTCATTGGTCAGATCTACAATCGCTGCCCTGGACTGCTTCACTATTTCCAAATAATATATAATTGTCTGAAATACCATGGACATGACACAATCATTAGTTTGAGTAGACATTTTACTAGTGTAACAAAAATCACTCATAAATAGTTGTGAGGGCGAGTATTCACATAGCCTCTTGTCCCCTTTCAAGGAATGAGGACGAAAACTTTGAATTATTTTCTATTCAGAGAGTAGCAATGTTGCAGTCTCTAAATTGCATGAGTGAAGTGGGAGGGAATTAAGAAAAATGTTTCATTTTTTTAAATCTTGGCTTTCCCTTTGATCACCAAGCTAAAATGTGGTCAGCAAACAGCATCACTAAAGGACATGTTTAGTGTTGTCTTCTAATTATCAACATGGTTTTGCCATCTAATTATCAATACGGTTTTGCCTTGTACTTCAGCTTCCTTGTGGTATACGTGTATAAAGGATTAACACTTCGTCAGGACCTCTCGGAGCAAGAAGAACCATCACCATGCCTCCCTTCAGTCATGTGCCTCATGTCTTCTACCTCCATCCAACAGGGAATGCAGGATATGACTATTATATTGGGATAAGTTTTGGGGATATGACCAATGTATTTTTTTTTGCCATTACTTTTGCTGAGGCTGGTGGACAACTACCCTCCTCCTTTAGATAGTTTCATTCAAGTTTTGCTCATAAAACATGCTTGATTGTTTGGAGATTCAACATGCAGGGATTGCTTCTTTGGTGACCCCTATTTTTTTCTTGATGTTTTCTTGTAACTCCTTGCGAATTTGGAGGGTAGCTTCCACTATTGGTGACTAAAATCCTCGCAGGCTTATTTTTTATTGGACCCTTGTTGACACCTCCAAGGGGTGGCATGTGGCTTCACACAAAATCAGACTTTTGTCATAGGTAGGTAGCCATTTCATGCTCTTTTCGCTATAGTTTTCCCCTTGAGGCTTAGCATTCCTAAAAGTCAGAAAAAGTAGAAGGCGTGATAAACTCACTGCTTCCAGAGTTAGCTCAAATCAGAATCCAACTAGCTCCTTTTGACACTCGTCGGTGCAAATCAAGTGCTTGTGTTGAGGTTGCTTCCGAACAGGCAAGATCGGTTGGGACTTTTCCCTGTCTAGGGTCATATCTCCCAGTGAAACCCGCTGCTGACCAACTTGGCGAACTGTAAAGGAAAAGCCTTTGATGCAGGACTTATGAGTCCATGTTTTGTAAAGCATTTTAAATGAAAATAAAAAAATGTATTGAAGAAAGGGATAGGAATAATTGCATTGATACTTGGTCAAGAAAAGTATTTCTTAAGGTATCTCCCATTAACAGGAGGCATGGGGTGAAGACCTTGATGATCCACGAGCTAGTATGCACCACCATCATAGACTTGTTCAATAATTAGTGGTCCTTCCCACTTTGGCTCGAACTTTCCTTTCGTCTTGTGTGTGACGATTATTGGACGTCGAAGAACGAGTACAAGTTCACCTTTTCAGAAGACATGTTGTTTGACTAGCTTGTTGTAAGCTCTCACCATGTTCTGATGATATAGCGCAAGATTTTGAATAGCTTGAAGACGACCTTCTTATAAGGCATCAAGCTCTTGAAATCAGAGTCGAATCTGCTCATCGTTGGTAATTTCCTCATGAACGGTGACCCGTAGTGAGGGTAGCTGCACTTCAAGAGGCATAACAGCTTCGCTCACATAGACCAAGGAATATGGGGTGGCTTGCGTTGGGGTGCGCATGGTAACGCGTTACATCCACAAAGCTTCAAAGCGGTGATCATGCCAATCTCTTTGATTCTTTGTGACTGTCTTCTTGAGTATTTTACCCAGTGTCTTATTAAATGCCTCTACCAGGCCCTTAGATTGAGGATAATAACCCATAGAATAATTCCACATAATGTTATATTTTCCAATAAACATTTGCATCTTGTTAGATTTGAAAGCCCTGGCACTGTCAGAAGTGATTCAACGAGGAACACCAAAGCGTTATATGATGTGTCACTCTAGAAAATTAATGACATTATCAGACTTCACCTCTCTTAATGGTATAACGTCGGCCTATTTAGAAAAATAGTCCATGGCGGCAAGGATAAAGTGGTGCCCCCTGACAGACAGGTGTTCAATGGCACCAATGACATCAATTCCCTAAGCATCGAATGGTCATGATGGGACTACATGATGAAGAGGAACTGGTGGTAGATGTTTGAAAATATCATGAATTTGACAATTATGACAAGACTTAGCAATCTTAATGCAATCAACCATAATTCAGGGCCAATAGTAACCCACTAACTTGATGTTATGATACATTTTTGCTTCGCTTTGATGTCCGCCACATACACCTTTATGCATCTCAAGTAGTATTTGATCAGCTTCTTTCCTTGATGTACACCATGAAAGATTTTTTTTGTCCAAAGGATCATCGGTACAATACACCAGCCTTCAGAATATACGCGCTTAGACGTTGTTGCAAGTGACGTCTTTCCACATGATTGTTCGACAAAATGCCATGATTGAAGTAATCAAAGAATGACTTACGCCAATCATCCTCCTCGACTACCCTGACCGATACATGGTCAACTTCATATTCTTCTGGGACTAGTTCTAGGACAGCCAGAAGAAGCCACCTTTCTTTAATCTTTATTTGAGCGAGCTCCCCATTTGGAGCACTAACGCTGCTCGTATATACCATTGATTTGTTGAATAATGAGTTGAGAAGGACCGTAGGCTAGCAAATTCTGAATGTCCATGAAAATTGCAAGCAAAGGGCCAAAGATGAGGGCCTCATATTTTGCTTCATTATTCGAGCATTCCTCCTTTAGTAGAGAGAAGGAATAGTAAATTATCTTGTCTTGAGGGGGTCTTGAATACTAGCCCCGCTCTAGCCTTTCTTCTTTGCGCACCATCAAGATCAGTCCCTATGCGAGATGCTCCATTAAAGTAAAGCTCCTATTGTGACTCAGCATCAACAGTAAAAACATCTTCATCGGGCAAGTCTACCACAAAAGGGGAATTATCTGGAACAGGACCCACCCTCGCTACAAGCTCATGTTGTAGTGTTAACAAGAGTAGCATAGAATGGAAAACTTTATGGCGTAAAATCCATGCCATACTTGTGAAAAGAAATATATACGTTGTGGTGAAAATCCATGCCATAGTCTCAAGATTCCAAGAAGGATATGAGACATCATGAAAAGCTTGCAGAATTGCTTGGGCTTACACCAATTTTTTTTCTCATCAGTGCATATGTACATGTAAGTCGTAGAATGTTGATGTTGTAACATTTTTGAGCTTCAGTTTCAGTAGCTTACTCCTCTATGGGCAGGCTTACCAGAAACCTTGAAGAGCAAATCAACCCGCATGAGCAGCGGTTGCATGAACACTGATCTCGTGTTCAGATGTTACGAGTATATATAGAGGCTGACTTCCGAGCTTGAGGAGACTAGGGCTAGCTACACCCAGGAGGCTCTTATGAAGGAAGAGGTTGCTGACTATTTGGTTTGGCACAATGAGTGATTCATGAAAACCACATAATTTTAGTCATACCTAGATTGAAAATTGTGTGTATGTGTTTGCAACTACACATTTGTCAATGTGTCAACTAATTTTCTTAAGTCAAAGTAGTTCACGGACTACTACATCCTTCTTTTTTCCCTTATTTAACCATGGTTGACCACATTAGGGTGCAGTGGCGGATGGCCATGCCATGATGCCCAAAAGCATTGTCTTTCAGCTAGCTTCAACATGGCCAGCTAAAGTGTGAGACAATGTCGCGTAAGGCCATGCAACGTGTCCCAACAACCGTATCTAGTTGGCCTAATTGTGTACAGTGTTGCAGATTTGTAGCAGCCGCACACCACATGTGATGCATATGAACATATTAGTATGTGAACAGATCTCCTCACTTGGGGAGTTGAACACCATTGATAGTGTGTGTAGGCACCACACCAATAACTGTAGATTATATACGAGGGAATGAGTAGTCAATTTCCCCACCATCACTTCTGCATGATCTTGAAATCATCACCACAAATGACATAGTCTGATATGTATATAGCTGACGGAATTGCCACTTGATGAAAGAAAGTTCACACTTTTATCTTTCAATGTGGATGCTTTTTGGATTAATGTGTAGGCAAGTTCCAAACAATATTTCTTTTCAGAGATGAATATGTTTCTGGAACACTCTCACTAAACTTGAACAGTGTCTTGACAAAAGAGTGAACTCCATCTAGATTCACTATGTAGCTCTTGGCAAATTGAGAGGAACCAAGTTGGAACCCCTTATGCATGGAAGACAATAACTACGGGGTGACATGGCTACTGCCCCCAATGTTATTTATAGTATGACTTCCTTCGAATGATGAATAGTGTACTGCAAACTGATCTTGATGAACAGTTTTTGTACATGATGCAAAGTGGTAAATATTGTCATGCCCCCAGCACTCACGATGGACTTGCACCCTGACTTGGGAGGTCGACCCATGGCCTCCTAGTTATTATTGAAATCTTGACTTGTGTTTTGCCATCGTGCATAAGTTGCATTAATGGTCATAATAATTATATCAGTCTTATCACTTTTCAGCAAAGAATGTCTGATCTCAATGAGTGTAGAGCTCAAAATAATGTCTTGACTAGAAGTTTAGCCTTGTTGGTCTTGAACTAAAACTGCCAACCTTGTCAGTTAGGACATGGTGTTTCCGACCTTGTCGATCATCGAAAGAGAGTATTCTTCCAACCTCATCAGTCAAGAAGAGTTGAGTGCCCAACCTTGTCGATCATGACAAATAGATGATTTCTGGTCTCGTCGATCACAGAATGGGTGTATTCTCCAAACCTCATCGGTCAAGGAGAGAAGAATATCTGCCTCATTGGTCAGGATACATAGATAATTTCTGGCCTCATCGGTCACGGAATGGGTGTATTCTCCAAGCCTTGTCGGTCAAGGAGAGTTGAGTATCTAACTTTTTGGTCAGGATAGGAAGATAATTTCTGGCCTCATCGGACGTGGAATGGGTGTATTCTCCAAGCCTTGTCGGTCAAGGAGAGATGAGTATCTGACTTGTTGGTCAGGATACGTAGATTGTGTTGAGGATTTGACGTAACCGCAACCTGAGTAGGTGTGCTTGACGGGTGTTGTGTGTATTGTTGAGGAGGCAACATTGGGCCTTCGTGTCATGCATGTTGAGTGGGTGGAGCTGCTGGTTGTTCTTGATAGCTGCCCCCAGCCTTGCGTCACTCTTAGTTATTGATGTCATCCACCATTCTTGATTAACTTGTGAATTAAATCAAGGTGACACTTGAGGTTGTCTTGTAAAAATATGTGAGCATGATAGAGAACCCCTCTATGGAGTGAGAATTCTCCGATCATATTGTGGGCGGTAGCTGGACCTATGATACCTCGCACTGCCTTGTCTTGATCATTCAACATGATCGGAACGACCATGTGGTTGGTACACGGACCTGCCCCCACAGCAGGTGTATATTGTTCAGATGTATGAGAGGGACATTCAAGGGAGCAACAACTAGGCCTGTCTTAGGAGCGTGTTGCTGCTTGAGTTGCCTGAGGTTGCAACTATTGGAATTGTTGTTGAAGCTGCTTGAGTTGCCTCATTTGAGCTTGCAACTGTTGTTGAAATTGATCACTATGTGGTGTTGGGATCTCACTAGGAACTGCAGCGAATTTATTCTTACCACTGTTATCATCGGTTGTCCTATGATTGACAGACACTAACATGGCAGATGCCATGATCGACTTATAGCCTGGGAAATGGGAAGACGTTTCAGAGTGCGTGCCCAGAACTCGTTCATATTATGGCCTCCGTGGGGCGCTTTGTTAACTCATGCAGGTGTTTTGCTTCCATTGATAGCTCATATGGAGCAGTCTAGGTACTCAGAGCCATGTGATTCTTCCTCTCAAGTGATGGATCTCGAGCAACATGATCGCTTAATGCAATATGTAGTTTCTTGATTTGGCTTTTCTTCCTTCTATAGATGTGCCTAGCCTGAGTGTTTTCTATAGATCAGCCTTTGCGCACTGAAAGAGAGAACTTGTAGGTAGCATTATTGAGTGAAACAAGCACTTTAGTTTCATTGTCCTGCTTAGCATGGAGCATCATAGGATTCATGAGAAGGTCACGAACTTCTACGACTGTGATCTTTCTCTGATCTCTTGCCTTGGCTGCTTCAGTTTCATGAGAACGAGCCAGACCAAGATCTTTAGTCTGATGGTAGTATGTCTTGCCGTCACACTCTAGAACCACCTCTGCCGGTTGATTTGTTTCAAAGTGGAGCAGCAGTGCAACGGTATAGAATTTCATGGCCTGATAAGCAATCATGGTGAGGAAGGACTCTCATTTTGTAGGGGTCGGGACTATGTTCCATTTTCTAAAAAAAATACGGTGACATAATCATATATAGCATGACAGGCAATATTTATTGCCCCCTATCGCTTTTAACTCGCGAGAAAAGCTTAATTATTTCCTCATCTTGACCATGGCGTGCTCTTTTCAGGACAGCATGGCATCTTCAACAAAACATGTGACTTAACTAAACTCTGTTATTCAGTTTTCAGTCTTTTCCTGTCTCATGTCTCAAGAGGAAAATGATATCAACGATGAGCATCGTCCAATGCAGAGCAAGCACAAGCAACTCATGAATAAATTTATGACGACCATTGGAGTGCAGCGAAGATGGGAGGAGAATTAGGTCCCACTGGCATGCCATTTTGTTTGTGAAAACAAAAATTTTGAAGCCAAGAAGAAGAATAAAATAATTCTTGCACACATGTGGCGAGGAATCATGTATTTCATTAATCGTTGTAGATTTACAAAATACATAATTCACGGACTTGTCTTCCTCCGTATTCTGCGTCGATGCTTAAGAAGAAATCTAATTTCAGAGATGTGTGTAGTTCCCCGATTCCTGGGGCCTTGTGAGAGAAGCTCGCCCGGTTAATTACATCTACAGAGCGAGTCTATAGAAAACCTCTGATTAAGTTGTGCGTAATGGTCGTCATGTCTTCATGTAGAGTATTGCTCATCTTTGTGTAGGTGGGTGGAATGCGTGAGGGTGGCTTTTATATTGCCGAAACCCAGTCATAACAGTGCCATCGCCACGTCGGATGTGAACAGGATGTGTTGATGAAGAGGATGACTTTCGCCTCATCGGTGCCTAGTCATGTGTACACCAATCTTCATCTACTCAAACGGATGTGCCGCCTTCACCTCGTCGGTGCCGAGCGGTGTTCGATCAATGAAAATGATGATTTTTGCCTTATCGGTACCCAGTCATGTGTACCCCGATCTTCATCTACTTGAACAATTTTGTTGCCTTCGCCTCATCGGTGCCTAGCAACAATGTATTCAATCACATTGTGAGGGGACGTGTCGGTGGAGTAGTGACTTAGCCTCATAAATATTTGGCCAAAGATCTACCTAGCCTCATCGGTACTAGACATGGGATGATGATTGCGTGAATGCCACAAGCATCTCCATCTTGGATATGCTTGCTAAATGCACAATTCGGTGACATCTCACCCAGATGTATGGAGCAATAAATACAAGATCAGCTCAGGAAGAGACGGAAGCTTGTCATCTCATGCCTGTCGGACAATTCATGTACTCACTACCAAGGTGCTAGCTAATAATTTGAATTAATCATGTCATATCACTTTTGATAATACACCGCTCCCATTAATGTAGGATCGGTGCTTAATGCTCTTTAATCATCTTTCTTGTTCAAAGTAATATATATCAACATATATATATGATTATCATTGCCACCAACGTGAGGGGGTGAGAGAATGATAATCCACAAGACTTCCGACGTCACATCTCTTTATCAAACATATGCTTGTTTATGGGAGGTTGCATGACACTTTAAACTCCCTTCAATCCGTAATTGATGAGCCTTCCGGTGTCGTTTTGAACTTTCATTTTCATTGTTGTAAGATGAAGAAACAAATCAATGGGAGCAGCCCATATTTTTCTGTATATTGCACGATGACTCTCTTCTTTCTCTTTTGTTTTGTTTGACACACCAGCAGACTGATGAAAGCATAATGGGAGTGAAACCCATTTTTTCATCAGTTTTCCATGGTAGATGAATCGATCTCCATCTTCTTTTATTATGGGCCGACTGAGCGGACTGATGAAAGCGCAATGGGAGTGAAACCCATTTTTATCGGCTTTTCATTGTATCTGAATTGATCTTTATCTTCTTGAATTGATGGAAGTGTAATGGGAGTAAAACCCATTTTTTATCGGCTTTCCATGGTAGATGAATTGATCTCCATCTTCTTTTATTATGGGCCGACCGAGTGGACTGATGAAAGTGCAATGGGAGTGAAACCCATTTTTATCGGTTTTTCATTGTATCTGAATTGATCTTTATCTTCTTGAATTGATGGAAGCGTAATGGGAGTAAAACCCATTTTTATCGGCTTTCCATGGTAGATGAATCGATCTTCATCTTCTTTTATTATGGGCCGACTGAGCGGACTGATGAAAGCACAATGGGAGTGAAACCCCATTTTATCGGCTTTTCATTGTATCTGAATTGATCTTTATCTTCTTCAATTGATGGAAGCCTAATGGAAGTAAAACCCATTTTTATCGGCTTTCCATGGTGGATGACTTGGTCTTCATCTTCTTGAACTAACGGCTAGCAGATCGACGGAGAGACAGATCAATGGGAGCGGCTCATATTTTTCTGCTCATACATGGTGATTATCTTTTTTTCTATGTCATGATGGTGAAGTGATTTCTCTACTGGCTCGCTTCTTCTATGAAGAGGCAGACTGTTGGTGACCCGCCCTTACTCGTCTTTCATCTGTTATTTATGTCGATGATATACAAATAGGCGGACTGTCGGCACCTCGTGATCAGCGACTACCCGCCCTACACTGTTGTTTTCTTCACACCTTGCCAACTTCTCTTCCTTGGTGCATCGGCCACGGCCATGGCGGCGTGTGTGCGGCAGCATGGCAGTTCATCTTTTTCTCCATACCTGGCGCGGTGGCATGTATTTTTTCTGTGCCCATAGTATGGGAGAGAAGCCTGGCGGCGTTTCTTTTTTCTTGCGTGGCTTGTGGTGGCAGCTTGGCGGCGCGGTGCTCTCTTTTTTCCGCGCCCCTTTCGAACTGGGTCTTGGCGTGCTTATATAGGCAGGTGATAGGGTATGTAGCGAATGAAGGGCTACGCCGCCACCGCCGCTAGCTGGGTCGTTATTCTCTCTGTACAATCTTATCTCGAGTAACCAGCCATTAGCAGTGCGCACCAATGTTGTCTGCATAAGTCTGACATATTCTATATCACTTGTTTATCACTCAGATTAAACTCAGAATGGTTTAATTCGATCTTAGGGTGAATATATACGACTCGCATATTTCTTTAAGCAGATAATATTTAGGGATATTAAGTGTAAGACCTTCCTAATTGTTTCATTGAGGAGATTAGGTTTTGTAACCGTTTCTGCCCCACTTTGTTGATGCTCATTTTTGTCGACGGACATCGTGTTTGAAAACACAAACCTTTACATGGATTGTCCATTTAAAAGTTAGAAAAACAAACAATTATATGTAGGGCAACAAAATATTACTCTACATACAGTATTGATATGTACACAAAATTATCATCGCCAAGAATGTGGCAATTTAGTAAGGATATAGGACACCATAATAGTAATATGAGTGTGTTCCATATATGATGTTGTGAGCTTCCTTTTTTAAGTTTTACGGGTCCGGTATATAGGTAGACCGTGACCATAATAATTTACAATCGGAGTTGGAAGAAGAAAAATCATTCCATGTCCTTCTTCAAAAATGATTGTCTGAAATGGTTATTGTGAGTTGCTGTTCTCCCATGGAGATACATCGTGCTTTGCAGCAACCCCACAACGCCACCGTTGATATCTTAGCTGTTGTGGTTGTCGTGGATGCCTCAGATCATACAACGTACTTTCCTGATGAGATTCGAGGGGTCGCATTGATGGATGATAGGTATGTGTTGCCGACGGTGTTCGATAGACATGAATTTGCATACCTTCAATATCAATATTTTGGTAATTTTTGTAGTGACATGACCTTTCTTCGTATCTTATTGTCAGATCCATGAATTAGTGAATCAATGTTGATCTCATGTGGCATGGATAACAAATTTGTACTTGCACAAAATGTAATGGTGGACCAGGAGTCATGTGAGTAGTACATAATTTATCTTGAAGAGATTTGGGTAGCTTAAATAATATATTGATTTGTATGGGACATATTTTTGTAGGTTCCTACGGGAATTGTGTAACACTACATTTTGTATCATGGAAGCCAGATGTTGCCCTCCTTTGAAGGGATTAGAATGTAACAAAAAGTCTTTTATGAATATATTATTCATCTATTTTTGTGTTATCAGGTTCTTATTTGTTTTATAAATTTGTATTTTTATTATTCCCCAAAAGAACTTAGAAAGGCTATACGAGAGGATCTACATACTCATGATTTTGTGAAGAGAGGTGTTCGAGCTCGTCATAATGAAGTCCAAAAAGTAGGGTTCTTGGGATGACCCAATGATATGTGTGCAGATACTATAGAGTTGTAATCCGTTTCATCTACCTTTTTACTATAATGGTCTGTAATGAAATACTATCTTTATTACAAGGTTGTGCAGATTAAATTATATATGCACCATGAAATACTTAATTTGTAGCGTATAGGGGTTTTGTTAATTTTGATTGTGTCGGTATCGTCTCATGATATTTGCAAGGAAGGAACGAGTTGGTTATACAGAATGGGCTGAGTGCATGAATTTAGTCGAGTTCCATCATTTCAATACATCCTGTAAATTCAGTGCCAACTGCCTAGAATATTTGTCAGAGTGCCTCGAACAATTGGCCGAGTCCCTGGGTGTTCTCGGTCGAGTCCCTGGATGTTCAGCCGAGTCCCTGGATGGCCTGCCGACTCGTTCCTGGATGATGGGTCCGACTTAGTGTCTACATTATGCAGCTATTAATTTATAACACCTTTGTGTTACTATTATTTTCGGTTGTGTCGGATAGTGTCTACACTATCCATCAATACCATAAGTTGCATCTAACAAACAATAGCAATCGTAGACAAAGATCGGTTGAGACGATTATCTCGTGCACTAAAATAGATAGAAGAAAATATAGCAACAATTGTAAGACTTACATGTCAATCTCATCCATGACTGCTATGATCTGAGGGAACCTAATAAGAAATTCAAACAACTCAGCTCTTATTCTACAACTAAGACTACAGAACACCGGTGTCCACCATTGGCCGCATCCCCGCTTCCACAGACATTTGTGGCCATCTTCCAGCATGTGGCCGTCTTCCGATCTTCTTCATTGCGAAGCATAGGCCAAAGTGATGCTTCAATTCCTGACAACCGTTGGCGCATAACTAGAGGAACTGCAGTCCCACCGTTCATCGATGCATTTTATGAGACACGTTGTAAATAGAGATGTATGGTATGGCCGCTGGGCAAATGTGTGCACACGATCCAATGGGACGCAGACGCCCAGTACGGCAATTCGGTTTATGATGAAGGGTAGTCCACAAGAAACATCATTATATATTCTGGTTGTAAATGGATCTTCCTGCCCAGCGTATGCAATATTTCAACGGCCAGGATGTGGTAGTGGAGGCGTCGTCCATAAACGATGCCACGGGTAATAGGAAACGACATATGATGTGAAAAGTCTTTTAGGACCGCTGACACATGGCATGCTTATGACCGCTGACACACTTGTATATAATTTCACAGTAATATAAACCAAAAAATAGAATTGTTTGTAAACAAATGAAGTGCATGAAGCAAAGTGTTCCTTAAGCCATGTGTGAACTTGAAATGTGTGAGTACTTGAAAGAAGAACTACCAATGTGTGAGAAAAGTTGTAAACGTCACTTTTCATCAATATGTGGGAACATAGTACTTATATTACATAAAATACTACTATGTATATTATACAAACTATTATAAAGTAAATACTACAAACTACTTATACTGGGTACTTATAGATTTATCTACATCCAGAAGTCGTCATCATCGCTGCCGTCGGGGTCTGAGTGTACGTGACTGGATGGCGTTTCAGGGGTGCGTGGCTCCAACGACGGCGAGGTGGTGTCACCATCATCACCAAAGAAGAGCCCGCTGCCGTGCTTGGCCACCAACATGTCCTCAGAGGTGTCGACTTGGTTCATCAACGATTTCTCTGAGGTGACCTCCTCCTTCGTCTCCTCATCCTCCTCCTCAGTATCTTCATGCTGCGAGTCAGAGGAGTCATCGTCGCCGCCATCGTCGTCGGAGATTCGTAGCCTTTTCCTCGCCGTCGAGGTCTCAGCCTCCTCCTCTAACTTGGGCTTGCCATTGTTGTCGTTGGATGCCATTCTTTTGACAAGAGGGAGTGTTGGGAGGGAGAGAGTGAACAATGGAGGAAGAGGAGATCAAAAGTGCAGAGTTGGGGACGGAAGTGGAACCAGCACATGTAGATATTTATTGATGGCGCAGGGACCGATGACTGTTGCTGCGTGATCACAGAGGATGAAGAGGCACCGGTTCCATTTTTTCACACACGCGCCCGATCGTTGCTCCAGCCAAGATAAAAAAGGGGCGCGTCCATTACAATTGCTTGTTCTTCGTTTCTGAGGAAGTTTCAGTAACTACTAATTTTGTGTGTCCATCAATACCATATGATGAGTTTCCTCCGTAGTTGTCATCGGCGTTTAATAGGTTGCGCCTCGCTTCATCGGATGCCTACTACGGACTCAATATTTTCCTTCCTTTATTATTGATTTATATAAAAAATAGTATATATAACATACAAAATTTTGTTTTCTATTTTAATTCTCCGTCCTAATATTTATAAGGTAAAATATTTGCTGTCATGGAAACTTCCTCAAGTATTACATGGTGCAAAATATTTACTTCTATATATATAATTATCGAACGTATATGGGTGCAACCACAGTGGTATAGACGGAAAGAGTTCCCATCAATAATATAGGTTGCTTCTAATATAATGGACTCTATTCTGTTTTATATATGGAGAGGCAGACTATATATATATATATATCAATGTACATGGGTGTAACCCCAGAGCCACCGACCAGATTTGAAGAGGAACACACTGAGCAAGGAAAGCTGTGATGACGCATGTAGTTTTGTGGTCCTTGTAAGGTGAAATTATGCATCTTCCTTTTATTTTAGTTATGCTTTATAGTGGGCAGTATAAATTATTTTTCTTCAATAGTACCCCACTGACTTGTCGGCGCACGTCAACACTAAGTTGG
>VSTD030000313.1:0-17000 GCA_008808055.3 Sporobolus alterniflorus | reverse complement strand
CTCAACCATTAATTTTTATTACATTATTAATAAATTAATAATTTTAGTGACTGACTCACACTAATTTGATACTGATCCACCACTTAAAGTTATTCTAAATATATCTCACTGTTTTTAATCATTAGATTTAGACAAATGAATGATTTATATTGATTGTATATACTATAGCAACTTAAATTTTAATATGTACACCTTTCAATCGGATTGATATAATCTATATACCCGAGCAATTGAGGTGCTTTTCACCCCAAAAAAGGCGCTTCCATCACCCTATTTTTGTACTATGGGTATCAAAACTACTCCAAAGAGTTGAGCAGTGACCAACACTTTATTTTCCTTGGGTAGGTTAGGGCAGGTTGTTTAAAGGTTTTCGTGGCTAGGATGTGTTTGTTGTTGGTAGGTTCGATGGCGAGGAAAAGGAAATGTTGCCTTCAGGCAGATGATGACCAATTGGGTATAGCTAGCGTGCTAACAGAGGGCCGGATGATGGTTGCGACAATGACGGTAGGCGAAGAGAGATGATGTAAGATAGGTTCTCGCTACAGCACTGAATCAGCAACAATTACCTTGGCACTAGTGGGAAATAATACCCTATAAAGTTAAGATCATAATATGTAAAAAAGACAGAATGGTCAAACATGATGCAAAAAGTTAATAATAACAAAAATTTAAATATGAAGGGAGTAATAGGAACCATGACTCCCACCATGGTTGCAAAAATGTTCAAAATCCCCTTGATATTCTGTTTGAATTATCCATGCAAGTGGCAATGCATCCCTACATGCAACAATATGTTTGTTATTTGTCTCCCTTACATAAAATCCATATGCCTGTCCTTGACTGTATTGTGCTTCTTATAAAATTCCTATGGTCGAAATATTCCGATGCAGTGGTGTGTCATTTCAAGGGAGTTTTTTTTTCTTTCCAGAAGCGCATTTTCAGAGAGTTTGGTAGCTCGAGGATAATACATATAAACATTACACACAGGAAAAATGAAAATATGAGGAACGATCAAATTAACAGGCACAAATGATAATACATATATACATTCGTACACGGAAAGTACTACTTCTGAAGTTCCAACTCACCATCTGATTAAAATATGGTAGAACAGTTTCGTTTATGTGAGGTGCATTGTGAGGTACGGATTATGTTTATGTGAGGTGCATTGTGAGTTTCAGCTTTTTATGAGCTTAATTAGCAGTAAGACCCAAGTTCCCCCAGCCTGTAAGCATTGACAGAGAATCATTCCTAACACGGGTAGTTGGCTCTTTTGAGGAGGGGGGGGGGAGGGGGGGGAGTAGTTGATTTACATAAAAGTAACCCCAAATGTGAAAGATAAACACACCATTTGGCCAGCTGTCTTTCCAATGAGAGCGAAGAACTATTAATGATCTCACGGAGACGTATCAGTTAGCAACACCTCCTCCATGCTAATCACGCGGCCGTGGGGTGGCGTCAACCGAAGGACATGCATCGGCGTTCATCACCCGTGGAATCGGCTGAACATCTCTATTCAAACAGTGACGTAATTTTCAGTTTTTTTACAGAAATAAAAGGGGCCCCTAAATAAAACATCATCTATCTGGAGATTTTTTTGTCGTGTTAATACCACACAAGTTTGCGAAATCAGAGTCATTTCATCCACTTGTAGATCAAAGCTATGCCTTAGATGCTTTTTCCAAGAGCATGCAGATGAACCTGACGAAATGTGTCCCATGCAAATTAGCTCAAGGGAATCTTTCAATTTCAGATTCTTGAGTCTTCCTCTCAGCATGAGTTAGGGGTGTTTGAATCTATTGAGTTTTTAACAAAATCAGTTTTTAAAAATTGATGGGCTTTTAAAGGGGATAATTTGTGTTCTAATTTTTAGAAACTAGAAACTCAATTTCTTAAAAACTCATTAGCTGGTCCATTCTAGCTAAAATCAGCTTTTTCTAATTACCTCTTACTATTTATTAATTGTATATTATTTATAGCTTATGTCACTATCTCTTCCTTTTACCATGACCAAATTAAATAAGGGTAGACATGTAATTTGAATTTCTAAAAATCGATTTTTAGTTTTTAGAAACTGATCTTAAAACATCTTTATCTAATTTTTTTTAGAAATCAATTTTTAAAATATATTGTTAGAAACCAGTTTTTTATAAAAAATCAATGATCGGCCTTATTGTATTCCTCTTTAACAATTCTTTTAGCGACCGACGCGACACTGGCCTCCGTCTGTCGTTGACGGCGCGCGCCGTGTAGAGGGCTGGCTCTCACCTAACCCGCGGTCGCGATCCCGGCGAGGGACCACCACATCCAACTCGCTGGTCCTCAGCTACTCACACGCACACACTGCTGCACGCACCCCCGCCTCTGCTAGCTTCAGCGCCTTCCTTCCGCCGGGCACGCCTCGCCTTGGCCTATAAATTCCGCGCCACTCCACCACCGCCCCTTCTCAGGAAGCTAAAGAATCCTACCAAACGCACCAGCTTGCTAGCTTCTCTGTTCATAGGAGAAGTTAAAAACCAACTCATCGGTCGGCTTTAGCTCTTCCTGGGCTCGCCTTTCTGCGTCGTGTGGCGAAAAGGTGTGCGTGAGTGGTTTAGCAGCAAGCTAATAAGGAAAGAGGAGTGGTTATCATCGTCCTTGCTGCTAGTTGACAAGATGACGGTCGTCGACATCGCCTCCGCCGCAGCGGTGCGGCCCGGGAACGGGCAGACGGTGTGCGTCACCGGCGCGGCGGGCTACATCGCGTCGTGGCTGGTCAAGCTGCTGCTGGAGAAAGGCTACACTGTCAAGGGCACCGTCAGGAACCCAGGCATGTTACGGGCACCAACCAGCTCTTGTTTGTGTTCTAGCTTGACAGGAACTGAACCGTACTTATACAAACGACGGAAGCTTAGGTAATTAACTTTTGTTTGGAAAATAATGGTTGCGGTGACGGCAGATGACCCCAAGAACGCGCACCTGAGGGCGCTGGACGGCGCCGCCGAGCGACTGATCCTCTGCAAGGCGGACCTCCTCGACTACGACGCCATCTGCCGCGCCGTGCAGGGTTGCCATGGCGTCTTCCACACCGCATCCCCGGTCACGGACGACCCGGTGAGTACACTTCTTAGAAAACCTCATGGCCGGCGCGCCATGCCCATGCCGGCGGCTGAGCTAGCCAGACATGAACAGTGAATCATCGACTGAACGCGACCACTCTGCATGCATTGATACAGGAGCAAATGGTGGAGCCGGCGGTGCGCGGCACGGAGTACGTGATCAACGCGGCGGCGGAGTCCGGCACGGTCCGCCGGGTGGTGTTCACTTCGTCGATCGGCGCCGTCACCATGGACCCCAGCCGCGGGCCCGACGTGGTCGTCGACGAGTCCTGCTGGAGCGACCTCGAGTTCTGCAAGAAAACCAGGGTGGGTGCTCATCCGTCGCGTTTCCCTCCCCGCCTTGCCTTTGCTATTTTGCTAGTATCTTTCACTGCACGATATTGTTTTCTCTTCTTTCGTTTTTCCTACACATTACTCCCTCCATTCTTAAATTGTTGTTGTCATTGATTTTTTAAAGTTATGTTTAAAAAATTGTCATCTTATTAATTTTTTAAAAAATATCAAACATAATTTTTATATTTTATATATTTAAACTAATATTTTGAATATGATAAATGATCAAACATACCTCAAAAAAACAATATTGATATAGCAATAATATAAGAACTGAGGGAGCGACACACAGAAACAAAAGTAGGCTGTGTGATCATGACAGAGTTGGATTATTGCTTAGGGTTTAGGCTTAAAAGAGTCTGGCTTTTGAGGCGGCCAATACAAGTGCTCATCGATCGTGTTTGTCTGTCGAGGGCACTAGGCTAGATTCGATTAGAATGAGCGGTTCATTTTCCTCTGCTAGCGATCGTTCTGTCGAGAGCACTAGAAAGATATCGATACGTCCAGCCGCTAGCACGCTAAGAACAATCTGTTGAAGTCACGAAGAGCCAGACGCCTGTAACGTACTCCGCACAACACCTGCATGGGACCATACGGAGGTAGACGCGCACATGTGTGGCGTACAGAACCACGCCTTTTGAACTTCTTTTCTAATACAGTATTAGAAAAGGTAGTTCTGGCCTTTTTGCACATCTCCTACATCTAGGACACGCACGAAACTTGCATGGCCGCTTACATTGGAGAAGTGTGTATAGATTCCTCTTCGGTTTCAGCTCACCACACTAGCAGAGAAATAATGCGCCGCGCGACGGCGTTGGGCGCTTGCTGCATGGACACACAACAAGTGGCGGGCATTTCGTCAGTTTTGGACTATTCTATCATAACTCTATGCCTTTCAGAAAATTAGAGCTAGCTAGGTCGTACTTCAAATGTTCAAAGGATGCATGTCTACTAGCTAGTACTAGTTTGCCTGATTTTTTTTCCCTGGGTCCATAAAGTTATGGAATCCAAACGTCATAATAACCCCACCAGCAAACAATCCGTTGCTGCGTGCGTAATAAGTTGGTCAGCATGACACCACCTTACTTTCACGAACAGTTCACCTGCTCAGTTGTACGGACTGGCATCGATCAGCACCTGCATGCCCTTTTCCAAACAGGATCGATGGATTATGTGTGCTGCCTAGCGCTAGCGGTGCGAGCTAATTAACTGAGCTAACCGTGCCAGTGTGGTGATCTCTGGTGCAGAACTGGTACTGCTACGGCAAGGCGGTGGCGGAGCAAGCGGCGTCGGAGGCGGCCCGGCAGCGCGACGTGGACCTGGTGGTGGTGAACCCGGTGCTGGTGGTCGGCCCGCTGCTGCAGCCGACGGTGAACGCCAGCATCACGCACATCCTCAAGTACCTGGACGGCTCGGCGCGCACGTTCGCCAACGCCGTGCAGGCCTACGTGGACGTGCGCGACGTCGCCGACGCGCACGTCCGCGTGTTCGAGTGCCCCGCGGCGTCCGGGCGCTACCTCTGCGCCGAGCGCGTGCTCCACCGCGAGGACGTCGTGCGCATCCTCGCCAAGCTCTTCCCCGAGTACCCCGTCCCTACCAGGTCCGTATACCTACCCCATGCTCCTCCCGATCTCAATTCTTATTAAGTTATAAGCTATCAGCGGCGCTCTTTATTTATTAGTTCGTTCTGCGCCGCTCTCGATCTACCAAATCGGCTTCCGTACGTTCCAAAAAAAAATCGACGTCCGTAAGTGCTGATCCCGTGTGCTTAACCACCCGGTAAAGATCCTCTCTGCAGTACTGTATGTGCAGTAGCGGTGGCTGACATGTGGGTATACAGTACTGCAGATGATCCAAGCCCTTAACCACCACAAACCACATTTTGTAAATGCCAAGTCTCATTCTAAACGCATTAATGTGCATAAGTAGAGAATCAGTTGAGGTGTGCTTATTATTAGTTATTGCACCAGTTACGATCGTGCAGTTGGTGTGTCCACTCCTTACACACAAAGCTAGAAACGGTCGTCTTGTGTGCATCCCTCGTCTGATGCAGAGGCCGGCCGGCTACCATCACCTATCTGTGCCTAGCCGGGCGTGTTATCATGCTGTTAGTAATTAAGGGCGCACTGGCCACTGATAAAGACAAATTAAAAGCGCTTGGTAGTGTAAGTAAAATACTATATGTTAGTGCTCCGACCTAGTACTGAATTAGGCGGATCCTAGCAGTGGTAGGAAAGGATTGGCCTGCACCCAAACCATGATTGGAGATCGGTGCATGTAAGCAAAAGCAAGTGATAGATGACCATCATCATCTCCTGCAGCTGCAGGCAAGTGGATTCCAGACGACCCAACATTCTTCTTATCCCCCATCGCTGCCTTGAGATCGCGTACTGCACAAGCTAGGGTCACACAGAACAGTACACAAGGCTTGTTCTAACCTAACCGCGCGCCCATTTTTTGTCTTATGGGCTGTTTGTCACGACACGTCACCGTCTGGAGATGAAGCCGAAACAAAGTTCTAAAGCACAGGAAAATCGAAGGAACGCAACGTGTCAGCAGACGATACTTGCGCCGTCGCTGTTGAGGAAGTTGGTAGAGTCTCTGTTCGTAAGCCGCACAAAACTAAACTCAACCATTAGTACAATCCTTCCCTGGTCTAGTCTACGCTGCAGTGTGGACAACGCAGGAGCCCTTGACGCGGTAGAGATGTGTAGCACCAGCGTCGTCAGAGAGAGTAGAAGTAGCGTGTGGTTCTGCAAGCCAGACGGCCGTTGCGCTGTCGTGTTTGCTCTCCTCAGCTAAACCACTTGAATACAATACAACATCTCCTCGAATTGCCTCTCTTGTAATTAATCATTTTCCCCGCTTCGGTCACCATGTCAATCTGTTTGACACTCAACCAACTATTGTGACGAGAGCATGGAGAAACTACGCTCTCCATATGCCTCAGTATTTCAACCAAACGTGCGGTTAAAGTAGTTTCAAAATCATCCGTGTCCAACGACGACGTCGCTGTAGCAGCTATGAAGGACTAGAAATAATCCGCCTGTTCGTACTGCTTCTCCTGCCGGATTGTTTTAAAGATACCTTGTCAACTACGCGCTAGAGTACCATCGCAACCCTAACCCCATCCAACACATCATTAGCATATTGTCGCCATCCAGATATGCTTTGGACGCAAGGTGAAGGCATCTCAAGCTGCGCACACGACGAACCTAGAGTTCACACTGGAGTGTCATTACTGTCCTGGGTTTTGCATCTCATTCTACGTACCTCTGGTGCAGGTGCTCTGACGAGGTGAAACCGCGGAAGCAGCCGTACAAGATGTCGAACCAGAAGCTCCGGGACCTGGGGCTCGAGTTCCGGCCGGTGAGCCAGTCGCTGTACGACACGGTGAAGAACCTCCAGGATAAGGGCCACCTGCCGGTGCTCGGCGAGCAGACAGAGCCGGAGAAGGAGGTCCCCGGCGCTGACCTGCAGGGAGGAATCACCATCCAAGCGTGAGGCACAAAGACCACAGCAGAACCGGAAGCAATGTGCCAGTGTTCATACTGCCCCTGTAAAACAACTAGTGTTTGCTCTCCTTGTGATCCCTACCCTAAGACCTGTAAACACGTTGATGTTCGTTCATGTGAAACTATAGCGACTGAATAAATACGGTTGATGTTAAAGGACTGGCTTTTGTAACACTTGTTGTCAAATGTTTTGAATTGTGGAACATCTGTCCTGACATCCCATGGTTCTCGGTACCCGTAAGATAGTAAATAGAATGACGAAATAAACTCTCGGTAAAATGATGGCATCAGAAGGCTTGCATATTCAAACCATGCCACCGAATCATCTCAACGATTAAGAAACAATGATAGTTTCTAAACATTTGCAAAGTGAGAGATCCTGTGAAGAGCTGAAATCCTGTTCAACTCGATCCAAAGCTCTTTGGTAAGTAAGAGCGCCGAAATCCTGTTTCCAACTTGATAAAATATGCAGATACAAGCTATTAAACAATTAGAAGGGGTAACTACTGTGCTTGATGCTGGTAAATTTCTGAAAACATGATACTCCAATCCACCATTGCCTTTTTTTTCAAGCAAATATACCATTCCCATTGGCTTTGCGTTATCAGAGATGCTCCCGAATGCCAATTTCCAGTGTTTTCACAGTTTTGCTTAATGTTTCATCATGGCCCATAACTGGATGACTCGTCTGCTTTTTTTTAAAAAAACATGTTCAGTAATCTGTTGGGTTCTGTGGAAGACAAGGGACAGTCGTGTTTGAAAATAAGGATTGCAAATAACTAATTCATAGAAATCTTGAGTTATATAATACATGTAGCAAATTAAATGGGCTGTATAGAACTAGACAATGGGACTGGATGCATAAGCTGTTAGGGGACTAGACAGCTGCAAGCATTAGGTGTGGGAACTGTGCTGAGGGGATGAAGTTGCTTGAGGCGAAAAAGACACAAAGTTGGGACGATATGAAAGCTGTAGTTTAATTAGTAATGCTCTTTTTGCTTCATGCATGCATCCTATCTTAATCATTTTCCTGAATACTGTAAATGTTGTACGACCTCTTATGAGCACTAGTGGGAAAACTTTCCTGTCTTTACTATTAGACACATTAATTTTTTTTTTTTGAGAATGGCCTTAGCACATGTTTCATTAAGAGGAAGACAATGAAATCATTATAGAGCATCCATCAAAGAAAACAATGATGAATTTAATAAGTGACTGCTCGCAATCACTCTGCTTCAGGGATAAAAGGAAAACATCAAATGGCCTTGTACAATGATGAATTTAATAAGTGACTGCTCGCAATCACTCTGCTTCAGGAATAAAAGGAAAACATCAAATGGCCTTGTACATATCCACTGACGTATTGCCCCCTGACTTTGGGTCGCTGGCACATAGGCCTGGACCCATGTGTCAGTGATGGGACAGTATGTCAGGCAAGCCCTACACATCCCACCTATCATTGACACTAGATGTCAGACACAGGATTATAAATTTCTTCAATGGCATGCAAAATTGACCCTTCATTTTATACAAAAAACCAGCAAATGATTCAAATTTTATACAGAAAACCAGCAAATGATTCGACAATTCAGTGTCAAAACTTTGGTTTCTATAATAATTCCAATGGCAAAATATTTTTCAAGCATCATTATCATCAATAGCGTGAACTCTCATATAGCATCCAATGAGGGAAAGAAACACTTAGCTACCCCTTTCACAAATGCATAAGGCAATGGAACCACACGCCAAACTGCTATGTTGGTTATGTAGGATGGACAAAAGATACACTCACATGGAAGCATTAGCAGAAGGACATAACGATCTCAATAGAGTCCTCAATCCTAACAATCCAGGTGTGCATAACTGAAAGTTTAATGAGCTGTTAAAGAGGGCTGCTACTATGATGGACAAAGACCTTAGATGGTCTGATACATCAACAAAAGAACTTGGAGAAAATTGTGTGAAAGCTAGCTGGCACTAGAATCTGTATGGGTTGGAGGTGTCAATTTGACACCACTGCTCGCATTTATCATGTTTGATTCGAGGAAAGGTTCGTAACTTCCTTATTTAGAAGTGACAACAATCCAGAATAGCATCATTAGGAACTTCCACAACAATGTGGTCATACTTTTAGAGTTTTGTGGACCCTAAGATAACAATGATAAACATAAAGCGCTCTGAAACTTGTGCAAGCCTCTAAATGGTAGTAACAAGCATTCAGCAAAACAGCAACCAGGTTGAAGAAATATAATCCAATTCAAAGAATGAAAGAACAAATGGTCTGATAAGAATTACATAGGCAGAGTGTCTGAACCATTTTTATTCTATTCAATGGCAGAAACAGCATTCTCAGAAGAAACGTATGGCAATTCACACGTTAAGTAGGGATACCGTAATAAAGTCACATACAAATGGCGTTCTCACCAATTCACATTCCGAGCATAGTACTGCTACACATCAGACATGCATACATCTAAACGAGTCTGAAAACAATACTATTGCACCAGAAACCAAAATAGTATTGATCCAGTTGTGCTCAATACCAGGATCAGAACCTCAGGAGAGCTACCTATTGCTTGAAGGTGTAGGGCTGGGGGAGCGAGATAGGACCCCGGCGGTCCTCGTCGCCGTCCAGCAGCCTCTGTACCCGCTTCTTAGCACAGTACTGTCGATCGAAGTGCTTCACCTGCAAAGAAGAACCACAAGTAAAGTGTCACGGAAAACCGAGAAACTGAGCAAATCGTGTTGTCAGGGGCTAAATTGGTGACGGCGGCGAGGCGGAGTGAGTACCCAGGTCGGGCGGCAGCTGTTGGCGAAGTTGGCGCGGCACTTCTTGCAGTCGGCGGGGTAGAGGATCCCAATGGTGGCGACCTCTGTGGGCTTCTTGTCCGCGTGCTTCTCCACGCACGCGTAGAAGGCATCTCGCGCCTTGCAGAAACGAGGAGCGCGAATCCCGTCAGCAGCAGGATGAGAGGAGCAGAGAGAAGAAAGCGGGGATAGGGTTTAGGGAGCGCGGGATTACCTTGTAGCAGGCCTCGCGGCCCTTGGCGAGGACGTCCGGCATGACGGATCCGTCGGAGTGGCGGTCGTCCGTGTCGTCGGCGGCGGTGGCGGACATCGTCGTCTGCGTGGGGGTGGGGGTTTGTTTGCGGGTTTCCCTTGCGCAGGAGGAAAGGATACGAATGGGCCGGCCCAGAAGGTAGTGGGCCTACAAAGATGGACATGGGGCGGTAGATCGGCCTTGCCCACATGACGTGAGCTCACCAGCTGCGGTCCATGTGGGTGGACACGGACGAGGCCTTGCGGGGTGCTCCGACACGTTTGGCCCATGTGCAAACAGTGATTTTAGCATCTGATTTTCCGAAACATTTCGCCGTTATAGCTTACCAAGATATACCATCCACAATTTTACTAGAAAACGTCATAGTAAAACATTTCAAATAAAATATTATGGTACAACACCTGATGAATTATTCAGTACAAAATATTTCGTGAAGAATCATCAGAATCTTTACAATTTAGAAGGGAAATTAACACTACGTACTACACACCATGGATTTCAATTGCACTCCAGAAAAAAATTGGAACTATTAGTCGAACAATACAGCTGGTCGGCATCATGCTGCCGGTCGGTACAAGACGATCTATGTGCGCTAACTTGAAGACGCGAGGCACCTCTGGAAGAATCTTCCATGCGACGACGACGACAATAAACATTTTGTGTTCAGCAGGCAGCAGTCAAATGGCCTGCAGCTTATCTCAGTTCTCTTGGTTCGAGAGAGAGTAAGCATCACAACAGCCCCCTCGAATCTTAAAGCGTAAATGTTCGGTAAGGTTAGTCATGTTCAGTAGGAATGTAGGATGAAGTAAAACAAGCGGTAATCAGAAGAAGTACGGGCATTGTTTACTGAAGAAAGCGAAATGTACGGGCATTGTTTACTGAAGAAAGCAGATTTATTTAAACCTGACTCTACATACATATGGACTGGAGGCAGATTTGAAATTTGCATGTTTAAGTGTCTCAAAAAAAAAGAAATTTGCATGATTACTGAAAGTTGTTTCTTATGGCGCGAAATTTGACCTCTGGCTTCTGAGATGGCCTTGGTTAAATATACAAAATTCATTCGTTGACAGTACTCAGATAAACATTTGGTATTGGTACGACATGACCATTTACTGTGAAACTTAGAACACGAGGATGAAATAGATATCTAGCTACCCATATGACATCAGAAATCACTGTATCAAGCTGGCCACGGTAGACAATTTGAATAAGAAAGGGCTTGCAAAGCCAGTGCAGTGTTGTTTCTGTTCTGAAAATGAGAGTATATAGCACTTATTTTTTGAATGTGTGGTGGCCAGGGTGATATGGGACTTTGTATCTGAATTTTTAGGTTTTGATATTGGAGCAAGTTACATTTCGGTGGCTTCAAAATGGTTACTGAAAGATAAATTCTATATTGTGAATGTTAATCTCAATTGCAGTGTTGAGGGGATTATGGTTGATAAGAAATAACATAATTTTTAATAAACATGGTTGGACAGGGGTCAAAGCTGTGTTGAGAAGAATATACAGGTTGTCTATGGAATGGAAGATTATCAAGGAAGTGAAGATGGGGGAGATGACGAGATGGTTGCATTTTTTGGAGCAGTTAATCCAGAGGCCATTGCGGATCAAGGAAGGCTGAAGCTGATCTAGAAGAAGTCCTTAACTGAAACCCTGGTAGCATGCAATGGCTGGCTGGAAGAAGAGATGATGATCAAGTGATTTCTGCCAAAAAGAGTCAGGCGAATGTGGTGGTGAAAAGCTTCATGAAATCTGAGAAAAAGGGCAATGTAATAGTTAAACTTGTCGTTGGTATACTGGTAGCCTATAGGGCTCTTTGCTCATTCTGCTCTGGGGGAGAGTCTGAGGCTGGTTCTATGCTGGTTGATGTGATACCAGCAGAACATACTGTAAAATCATAGGTGCCTTTTTATCTAAAAAAAGGCATTGTATCAAGAATCAAGATCATAGCGGACGCATAAAAGGCGATCTAGGAAGTGCAGAATCTAGAGTTTGCATGGGGACTCCAAGCAGTCGTCAGAGTGGTCTTCAGGGGAAAGAATCATACCATGTGCTGGATATGTAATCTCGTAACTACATAGATAACGGAAAAAAATAATATCACATCATCTATAACTATATAAGTAAAATCAGCCTCCCCATTCTCTGCAGTGTGGTTGAGCCATATTACCCCTATTGTTTCATCCGTTAGATTGTATGATCCTTTTATTCTGCACCGTTAGATTGAACTTAACTAATCGTAGAAGGCCCAGTAAACTATCCAGTCCTTGCTGAACCGGCCCACGAAATATCGAATCCAACTCTTGGCAGCCCTCATCCACGCCCACACTGCCAAATCTACCGTCGCCGGATTCACTTCGCCGTATTCTAGCTCCTCCACCAAAATAAGGTTATGGCCTCTCTCCTTCTTCTTTAATGTCGTTCAGGTGCTTCAATTCACCTCCCACTTCCCCCAATGAATTGCATTATTTCATCTGATGATTCAATCCGCCATCGTGGCTCTCTTAGAGAAAGAAATGGTCCAGGATTCAGCTTCCATGAGTCAATGGTGGACGGTCCTTCGGTTTCTCCTCCACCCCATGCAGAGTGCCCCAGGTAGTCATGCCATCCCGTTTTCTACCCCCGTACATTGACTGCCGATAGCAGTTACTGGATCTGGATCTCAATTGTTCCATGGTGTTGGCTAGTGCTCGTACAAGCAGCTCCTTCATGGACCTATTTTTGAAGGTGGGCCACAAATTACTTAATGTTTGTAACGGTTCCACAGATTATTGTTCAATTGCTTCAGTTTCCTGTTTCCGTGGAACTGTATAAGTGAATGGTAACTCTTTTGCCATCGATACTAATTGCAAAATAATTTCTATTGTTGCCTATATTGCCTTCATATTCCCCCCGCAGCCCTGACTGCTTTTGTTGTCATTTTTTAGGGGAATTTCATCGGCCTATGTTGCACCTGTTCCACTGCTCCACATCTACATGTAAGTTACGTTTCGAACTAGAAATGTATTCGTTTACATATCTGTTGTTTGAACCATTGCATTTTTCTCTATTGCAGCTTCAACTGGTTTATTCTAACATTCGAACAAAGCAAAGACTTTAATTTCTTTCATTGGGAATAAAGGTAAAGAAAGCATAATGTTTCCACCTCTTCAATAGTACAATCACAAAAAACCTGGCAATGCAAACCAATTTATCCCGGCATTTCATACCAACTTTTGAAGGCATAATCGTTACTGCTTTTTCCTTTGTAGGTTCATACAGTGGAATTTTCCATTTTCAACTTATTTTGATATTCAACTCCGGTTCCATGACAATTAAGGTAAACAATCTTCATGGAAAATTTTAATTTTATAATTATACGTTGTTTCTTCTCTGTTTTATGAGTCTGCATATTATTATGTTCACATCTACATGTAAGTTTCGTTTACAACTGCAAATGTATTCATTTACGTATCTGTTGTTTGAACCATTGCATTTTGTTGTCCATTGCAGCTTCAACTGATTGATTATGGCATTCAAACAGAACAAAGATTTATATTAGTTTCTTTGGGTACAAAGGTAAACATAGCAGGATTTTTGCACAGTCCTCTTCCATAGTACATTAAAAAAATTCCTGGCAATTCATACCATTTTTTGAAGGCATAATCGTTACACTTTTCCTATTTGTAGGACCATGCAATGCAATTTGCCATTTTACACTTACTCTGATATAGAACTCCGGTTCCACAATATAATTAAGGTAAACAATTGTCATGCAATAGTTAATCTCATTTATGTAAGTTGCTTCTTCTCTGTTCTAAGTTTGGCTATTTTGTTTACTCCAATTGTTCTTAACATTTGAGCACTGTCTAAACTGCCTCGGGTGTCTCGATGTAGAATTCTATCACATCAGGTTGGAATGTGTCTGTTCTCACTACAATAATACCCAACCAAAAACACAATTGAATATCACTGAACACCTCTTTTTACAACTGTTTCACTCATGATATTATTTTAATTTTAAGAAAACAAATATTTGTATTGTATAAGGCTATTTTCCTCTTTTCTTTATATTGTTATTTGCTTTCTTGCAATTTTTTCACACTATCCATATACAATGTATAGCTGTTTCTTTAATTTGAAGTTCAAATGGTCCGAAAAAATTGGATCAACTCATTTAGTGGTATATGTCGCTGTTTTTATATGTTGGGTACTACCTTTGCACTGTGATTGATTGGCTATGTTCATTCATGTAGGTTGCTTATTTTCTGTTCTAAGTTTTCCTATTTTGTTAACTCTAATTGTTCTTAACATTTGACCACTGTCTAAACTGCCTTGGGTGTCTCGATATAGAATTATGTCACACCAGGCCTCGGGTAATACAAATTATCCGTACATCAGTTTTGTTAACTTTACTGGAAACCTTTACTAAAAATACAAGGTTTTCCTCTGATAAACCCAGGGAAGGAACTATTCTGCCCACTTGAACATGACATGCTTGAATCCTTTATCATGACTGCCAATTTGTCTGTTTCATTTACACACTGGTTGTATAGTAATAGAAATTGCTAATACTGAACTAAGCAATTGTTGGTGTGGTCTGTTTTTTATAAAAAAAATGTTCTAGCTTCAGTAGGCATTCATATGTTGATGCTTATATGTATTGTACAGTGTCCTATTTTAGTAAGCAATTGTCGGTCTGATCTGTTTTAAAAAATAGCGTTCTAGCTTCAGTTGGCATTCATCTGTTGATGGCCTGCAGAATTGTTGGTGTGGTCTTAAAAAAACATTCTAGCTTTAATTATTGGTCAGGTCTGTTACCTTGAAGCATTTAATTTGTTGTGCTCCTTTTCTTTTAAAAAACTGCTCCAATTTACACAAGAGCATCTAATATGTCTTTTCCCATGACAAGGAAAAACCAAAACCAAATCACCCCTTAGTATTGCTTAGTGCTCAGGTGCATCCTACTGAATAGTCCTTGTTGGTACCCTGTAGACTGGGTACCCCCACGTATAAGCTTAAAGAGAAGACAACAGTCATATGTGCAGCAACAGGCTGCCACGTGTCCCGCGGCTCCGGACCCTGCCTCTTTATTAAGGTGGGCTTCAGCGCTGCCACATGTCTCTCAGCTTCGGACCCCGCCTCCCTATAGAGCTTAGCTCCAGCGCTGCCACATGCCCGCTTCACTGCAAGAGAGAGCTTTGACATTGTCACGTGCCTCATGGCTCTGGACTCTACCAGCAGCACCCCCAGGGGGCCCGCGCATTAACGTCTTTGAGTTGAGTGGTGGGCGCTCCCGGTTCTACCGGTAGCACCCCCAAGGGGTCTGCTGTCGACGTTTTTTGCATTGATGGTGGGCGGTGCCTTATCTCTGACACCGTCTCCTAGGGGCCCCACCATATAAAAAGATATGTCAGATCTAAATAAGGTTGTTGTCAACAATACAGAGAAAAGACAAAGAGACAACCTTCCGAAGGTTCGCGGTAGGGATCGGCCATTCGAACGTCAGTTTCATCCGACGACCGAGGGGGCGATTCCATCGAAGTTAGAATTCTTCGACGCAGTAGCACGCCTCGAGGCCGGTCTGGCGTAGTTCGGCAACACACTTGGTCAACACAGCCAAGCAACCGGTCATCGGTGGTTTCGACTGCTTATTCTTGATAGCTGGAGGGAACAGAAGTTTATTGACCCACGAGGGTTGATCATACATATCCACAAGAATCCACTTCTGCTGGGCACCCTTCCAACAGCCCTTGAAGGTGACCTTGATGTATTCATCTCTGCGGTTGCATCACAGGAAAAAGTCGATCCTGTTGAAAATTGTCTTGGTGTATCGGACAGGAGAATAATAGTACCAAAAAATGATAGTATCCAGAGGGATTCTCAGACAGCACTCGCACAACATTACGAAGGTGCTAAGTGCCGAAACGGCGTTGGTGTTGAGATGAACTACCGAGCATCTCAAATAGTTCATGATGCTAGACAAGAATTTGCTGGGAGGCAGTCCTATCCCAGCAGCCAATTGAGATTCAAAGTAGAGAATGGTAGAGCCCTTGACGGTAGGGACATCTACCTCAGGGATGAAAGAGACCAAGTTATCGGTTAGCCATCCACAGTCGTGGTACGCCCGGCAGTCGTCTTCGGTCACGGTCGTCTTCTTGAAGAAGTCAGTGAGTTCTGAAATCTCCCCTTTCGCCATTCTTGTGGCACCACGAGTTGGAGAAGAAGAAGCTGACATTGTAGCGCTTTCTGCCCTGGAGTTGTACCCCGAGTCATCGGCGCTGACCGACGGAGCAACGAGAGCAGCGGGGGCATGAACAATGGTGTCAACCATTGAGCAGTGAATGGTGAAGGCAATGGAAGATGAGAAGGCAAGAGGGAGAAACGATGAAACACAATAATTACAATGGCGACCAGCTTTATGTGTGTGGCAGGCGACGGGAGGACGATTTATTTCTCGAGAAAAAGATAACTTTCTGTTTCAATAGCCCGTGCAATCCGGACGCGGATGTGAGGAGTCAGGGAGTTGGAAGTTCAAAAGATTTTGAAATTCACGACGTCCTCAAGAAGTAACCAAGATCTGTCAGACGCACCAGTTATCAAGTCGATCGGAACGGTTATTTACCCGAAGTAAAAATAGAAAGTCCAGAACAGATGTCTGATCGGGTTAACAACAGAAGTGCCTGATCAGCGGGTACCAAGAAGTCAGAGCCCAATCAGCGGTCGACAGAAAACCTGATCTAAGGCATATTCTAATAAGACAAATCAGCGATGATCAGTATTTGCCAAGGGACCGGTCGGGACCAAGGTAAAAAAGCGTAAAGTCATAACGAATTAAAGCGGGTTTTCAGCAATCTTCGTCATGAGATCGATCAATAGCAGGGGATACAGTCATATAATTTGGACGTTACAGAACATAAAGGGATTTTGTACAAGAAGTTTGGAAACAAAAGGTCCAAAATTTTATTAATTTTGGAGGAAGGAGAATTCCCAGTACAAGTCAACGAG
>VSTD030000312.1:0-17018 GCA_008808055.3 Sporobolus alterniflorus | reverse complement strand
GACATGATCATCACTGGTGATGACTCTGAGTACATTGCCTTTGTTAAGGCTCGTCTTAGTGATCAGTTTCTTATGTCTGATCTTGGTCCTCTAAGGTACTTTCTTGGGATTGAGATCTCCTCCACATCTGAGGTTTTTTTTTGTCTCAAGAGAAGTATATTCAGGATCTTCTCGATTTGGCTTCTCTTACTGATCATCGGACTGCTGAGACTCCCATGAACCTTAATGTTCACCTTACGCCTACTGATGGTGAGCCTTTTGAGCCCTTTTGAGGATCCTACTCGTTATCGTCACATTGTAGGGAGTCTTGTTTACCTTGGTGTCACTAGACCTGACATTTTATACACTATACATATTCTGAGTCAGTTTGTTTCTGCTCCCACTCAGATCCACTATAGTCACCTTCTTCATGTCCTATGTTATCTTCGTGGGACACTCTCTCGTCGCTTCTTCTTTTCACGCTCTAGCTCTTTACAGCTACAGGCATATTGTGATACTACTTGGGCTAGTGATCCCTCTGACCGTCGTTCTCTTTATGCTTATTGTGTTTTTCTTGGTGGTTCCTTCTATGCTTGAAAGACTAAGAAGCAGGTAGCAGTTTCTCGTTTGAGTGTAGAGGCTGAGTTGTGTGCTATGGCTCTTGTGACAGTGGAGGTTACATGGATACGGTGGTTGCTTGAAGACTTTGGTGTTTTTGTTTCTATCTCCTCCTTTGTCTGACAGTACAGGGCTATCAGTATTGCTTGCGATCCGATAAAGTATGAGCTTACTAAACATATTGGTGTTGATGCCCATTTTAGACGATCACAGGTTCAAGATGGTGTTGTTGCTCTTCAGTATTTGCCTTCAGAGCTTCAGTTGGCAGATTTCTTCACGAAGCCTTAGACTTGTGCTCATCATCAGTTTTACCTCTCCAAATTTAGTATTGTTGATCCACCATGAGTTTGAGAGGGGTATTAGATATGTATTAGCCTTTTCTATTATTGTATTTCCTCTGGTGTTCTTTGTATATTCTTCGCTTCTTATACATGTATATATTCGGGCCATTGACTCTTAGATGAATACAAGTGCTATTCATAATAGAAGGAGGCTGGCGACAAGGACAAGCTGCTAGCTGGAGCTCCCACCGCTGCAGTAGCAGCGGCTGGTGGGGGCTGTGGTCCACGCGGCGACAAGCGCCCATGTCAACCGTCCGACAGCGATGAGGGCGGTCTGTGGTGCCCGGTGCACAACTCCAAGCGCCACAACGTCGATGCGTGCCGGGAGATCAAAAAGCTTGCAGAACAATTCCACAAGCAGCAGAAGCTGTAGCCGCGCCGTGACGGTACACCTCTCCGGTAGCGGGAGGGCAAACAGGAGGTTGTCCAAGAGAACGACAAGAACGAGGAGATGGAGTTCCAGGACACCGAGAGGGCGTTAAAGGTGGTGGCAGCGGCTGCGCCGGCGTCGGCGCCAAAGGCGGCACCTCACCACAAGTGGATGGAGACTGTCGGTACCCTGCAGACCGGGTACCCCTACATATAAGCCTCAAGTCAAGACAAGTATGGCGTGCATCCACACACTGTCATGTGCCCTATGACTCCGGACCTTGCCTCCCAACTAAGGTGGGCTCCGTCGCTGTCATGTGTCCTATGGCTCCGGACCTCGCCTCTCGGCTGAGGTGGGCTCTAGCGTTGTCCAATGTCCTATAGCTCTGGACCTCACCCCCTCTGAGGTGGGCTCCGGCACTGCCACGTGTCCTATGTCTCCGGACCTCGCCTCTCGGCTGTGGTGGGCTTCGGTGTTGCCATGTGTCCTATGGCTCCGGACCTCACCTCCTGGCTGAGGTGGGCTCCGGCGCTGCCATGTGACCTATGGCTCCGGACCTCGCCTCCCAGCTGAGGTGTGCTCCGACGTTGTCATGTGTCCTATGGCTCCGGACCTCACCTCCCGGTTGAGGTGGGCTCCAGCGCTGACACGTGTCCCACGAGTCTCTATGGGCCGCGTGCTTCAAGCATAAAGAAAAGCCTAGTAGGCCTGTTTGTACAGCTAGGCACGCATGTTCCCAACACACGCGTGCACGTTTCCAAGGCGCCTCACGTCAGAGCCATCATGCGCTTGCAAGACGTGCGGACAGGCATCTACAGTATGGTTACAGTATGACTCTAGCACTATGACCACTCGCCTGGCACACGCTACAGTGCCAAGTGACTTGACAGCACGACGCCACACTGCTGACCGACTGCAGTGTGGCAGGTGACAAGACCAGGCGTGTCCACACCGTTGAAGACACCATTTGTTACTCCTAGCTATTAGTGCCCTAATGCATAGGATTTTACCTGCCCTGGGGCCACCTGTCGGGCCTTAGGTCTCATTGTAACTGCCCAGCCTTGAGTTATAAAAGACCCGGGCATACACCAGTACTGGGGAGGTTCTTTTGGACTCTTCAAGGCAAGTTCAACGCTAGACTAGAACAACACAGCAATACAACAACTCCCATTCTCTTGTGGACGTAGGGTATTACGTTCCGGCGGCCCGAACCACGTAAATTCTCATGACCACCGTGTCCATCTTGCTTGAGTGTCGAGAGCCTAAGCCCCTCCAATCAATGAACCTTCACGGGCTGCTCTAGTAGTGGTGTCGGGGGAAGTGTCGTAAAACCATTTCGACAGAGACGTTGATTGGCTTCGATGCCTCCGATTGCCCCAAGAACATGGCGGGAGCCGGGCAGCGCCTGTAGCTCGTCTCCCCCACCATCGCCAACGTTAGGTTGTACCACGTCCTGGTTGATGGTGGGGCAGCCCTCAATCTCATCAGTCTGGCGGCTTTCAAAAAGCTGCAGTTTCCCATGTCTAAGCTCACTCCATCACGCCCGTTCTCTAGAGTGGGTCCAAGCTCTATCATCCCGCACGATAGCATCCCCCTCGCGGTGACTTTCGGGACGCGTGAGAACTATCGCACGGAGAGCGTCGTCTTCGACGTCGCGATGGTCAACCTCCCCTTCAATGCCATCCTCGGCAGGCCAGCCCTGTACCAGTTCATGGCCGTTGCCCACTATGGGTCCTTGGTTTTGAAGATGCCGTCGCCCAACGGTATCATCAAGGCCCGTGGTGACCGCTCCGCCGGTGTTTCTGCGCTGGAGAAGCTTCATGCACTAGCAGTGGCCCAAGATGCTGCTGGTGGTCACGGTGAACAGGACCAGGCGCCATTGAGCTCGCGCCAGCGTGGCTCATCATCATCACCCTGTGTGCAACCCTCGGACAACGAGGACATCCCCATGAAGGTCGTCCAGATCGGCACGGACGCCGCTCAAATCACCCGCATCGCAGGGAATATGGGTGACAAATAGGAACTCACGCTCGTCACCTTCCTCCGGGCTAATGTCGACATGTTTGCCTGGAAACCGTCATAGATGTTCGGGATCCCTAGGGAGGTGATTGAGCACCATCAAAAGATCTACCTCGACATCAGACCGGTGCAACAGAGGCCCCGGAAGCAATCCGTTGAGAAGCAAAATTTCATCTGTGAAGAAATCAAAAAGCTGCTTGATGTCGGGTTCATCTGGGAGGTTCACCACCCACGGTGGCTAGCCAACCATGTTATCGTCCCCAAGGCCGGCGAGAAGCTTCGGATGTGCATCGACTACACTAGTCTCAACATGGCATGCCCCAAAGATCCCTTCCCTATTTCACGAATAGATCAGATCGTGGATTCTAGTTCTAACTGTAATCTATTGTGCTTCCTAGATGCTTATTTTGGTTTTTATCAAATGCTAATGTCTAGAGAAAGATGAAGAAAATACTGTTTTTATAACAGTAGATGACCTCTTTTGTTATATCTTCATGCCTTGTGGTCTTGAGAATGCTTTTCCTACCTTTGTGCGTGCCATGCATAAGACATTCGGGGACCTTATTAGAGACTTGATAGAGATATATGTTGATGACATTGTTGTCAAAATCAAATCACGCTCATCCCTGTTATACAACCTCGTCATAGTCTTTGACAGGTTGCGCTCAACACGCACAAAGTTGACCCGGACAAATGCGTGTTCCTGGTTTTGCACCGTGGAATTGAGGCTAACCTAGAGAAGATCAAGACGATCGAAGTGATGCGGCCTCCAACCCGCATCAAAGATGTTCAGAAGCTCACAGGATGCCTGGCTACGCTCAATCGGTTTATTTCCAGACTGGCAGAGCGTGCTCTTCTGTTCTTCAAGCTTCTGTGGAAGTCTGGACCTTTTGTTTGGACCCAGGAAGCAGATGAGGCGTTCCAGGAGCTGAAGCAGTACCTCACGTCGCTGTCAGTCATGGTGGCTCCAGAACCCGACGAGTCTCTGCTGCTTTATATCGTGGCCATAGCTGAAGTCATGAGCGGTCGGAACCACAACAACCCCAAGCGCCAAAGGGGGCTCGTGCAATTGGTTCTGGGTCCCAGGACCCGGACCCTGTAGGGGGCCTCAAGATAAAGAGGCTTCTGGGTCCCAGCTCCCGGAGCCCACCCCGAGCCCCTAACCCCAAGTCGGGTCCCAGCTCCAGGAGGCTGCATCGGGTCCCGAGGTCCAGGGTGCCGCCAGGTCCCAGCTCCCGGAGGCCACTTCGGGTCCCGAGAATTAACATGCCGCCGAGTCCCAGTTCCCAGAGGTCACTTTGGGTCCCAAAAACCAACACACCATTGGGTCCCAGCTCCTGGAGGTCGCAGCGGGTCCCATGGGCCAAGAGTCCTCGGGTCCTGAACCAATGGAAACAGATGCACTAGACCCCTCTGGGAGGGTCCGGACCGTACATCGCCCGATCTACTACATCAGTGAGGTCCTCCACGATGCTAAGATGAGATATCTGGAGGTGCATAAACTGCTTTATGCAGTCCTCATTGCATCAAGAAAGTTGCGCTAGTACTTCCAAGCTTACAAGATCTCAGTGGTGACATCATACCCATTGAAAGTCGTGCTCCACAGCCCCAATGCAACTAGAAATATTGCTAAATGGGCGGTAGAGCTAGCCGAGTTTGAGTTGGACTTCTTGCCGCGCCATGTGATTAAGAGTCAGGTGCTAGCTGACTTTGTGGCAGACTAGACACCCACCGTCGTGCCACCCAGGGGGCCCGGACGTCAGCAAGCCCGAGATCAAAGCTCCGGTCTTCACCGAGCCTTATTGGACTCTCTTCTTCGACGACTCCTTGCACAAGCAGGGTGCCGGAGCGGGGGTCCTGCTCCTGACTCCCACTGGGGAGCAGTTCAAGTACATGGTGCACCTCGACTTCAAGGCAACCAACAACATGGCAGAGTACAAGGTCCTCATCTTCGGGCTAAATACCGCGCTATCCCTCGGGGTTTGACAGCTGCTGGTGAAGGGCGATTCCCAGTTGATTATCAAGCAAGTCAAGCGAGAATGTAGCTGCAATGATCCACAGTTGGCCACGTACCTACTCCAAGCCTAGAAGCTGGAAAAGGATTTTGAGGTCCTGGATCTGCACCATGTTCCTCGCGCAGACAATGCAGTCGCCGACGACCTGTCAACAACGACCTCCACTTGGGCTTCGGTGCCTGATGGAGTCTTTGAAAGGAGACTGCTGCGACCTACAACCCGGTCTGTTGAATCGGGCGCTGGGGGCAAGATCGCACCTCAAAGCTGGCGGTCCTATTCTCATGGATCCCGCCAACGATCGTAGGCGTCACGGGGGACTCTGTGCACCCCGGCGCGTAAGATCAAGATGTTGAGGCCAGTCCCGATGCTTGGATCACGGAGATCTGAGACTTTCAGAAAGACAACATCCTTCCTGATGAATATCTATCCGCTGAACAGATCATTCGTGTGGCTAAGCGATACACGATGGTAGAAGGGGATCTCTACCGGCATGACGCCAACGACATCCTATTGGGGTGCATAACCCGGGAAGACATCTGTGAGTGGCTTGCAGAGATTCATGGAGGCGACTGCGGCAACCATGCTTCATTCCGCACGCTGGTTGTTAAAGCCTTTTTGCATGGTTTTTACTAGCCTATAGCCCTCCAGGATGCCGTCAAGCTGGTAAAGAGATCTAGGGCATGCCAGTTTCACGCCAAGCAGATCCACACACCGACGCAGACATTACAAATGATCCCGCCCTCATGGCTGTTTGCCGTACGGGGACTGGACCGTTCCCTAGAGCCATCGGAGGATACCGGTACCTGTATGTCGCCATCGACAAGTTCATAAAGTGGCTGAAAGCAACCCCTGTGGTTAAGATCAACAAGAAATCTGTAGTCAAGTATATCAAGTCAATCATCTGCAAGTTCGGGGTCCCAAACAGTGTCATCATTGACATTGGGTCCCAGTTCACCAGGAGGGTGTTTCAAGAGTACTGCGAAGACCTTGATGTTAAGATCTGTTACACATCCAAAGAGCAATGGACAGGTTGAGAGGGTCAATGCTGAAATGCTCAGGGGTCTCAAGACACGCACCTATGACTGCTTAAAGAAGCATGGTGCCAAGTAGATTGATGATCTTTTGTGCGCACTGTGGGCCAATCGGACATCCTCCAGTTTGGTCACGGGAGAGATGCCTTTCTTCTTGGTGTACGAGGCTGAGGCTGTTATCCCCTCAGAAATAACTATGGTCTCTCCCCATGTCCAGGCATATGACGAAGCCGTGTAGGAGCAGCTCCGGCGTGATGATATCGACCTCGTTGATGAGCGAAGATGCCAAGCAACTGTCTGAAACGCACGGTACCGTCAAGCGCTGCGGCGCTATCACTTGCGGTTCATGCGTAGTAGGCAGCTCCAGCTGGACGATCTGGTGCTCCGGCGCATACTCACCTGTGAAGGCGCAAACAAGCTCTCCCCCTACTGGGAGGGCCCCTTCGGAGTGACACAAGTCTACCGCCCCGGATGCGTCCGCCTGGCTACAGAGGATGGAACACCACTGCCAAACCCATGGAATATGGAGCACCTCCGTAAGTTTTATCCTTAGTGCAGCTGCGGGGTTGCTTTTTCCTGTATAAATTGTCGTAGCGCCAGAAGCAGTGCTTGAAACAGCTAAGCTCCAGTGGGATCCATTTCCCTTGTCATCCGGAGTGGGTCGTTGATTTCTTGTATAAGCCTGTTTTCTCCGGTGTAATATCGTGTTTCAGGAATTCTCTGTCTTGCCCTCTGTGCACTTAGGTTCATAAAATTGTGCTTCAGTTTTATGTCTGTTTTTGCGTATGTTAACCCTCCTGTGGTCAGTTACTTTTTCCCTGTCTTGCCTCTAGTCTGAGTTATGCAATCTTGTCGCAGGCGGGTCTGCTTGAGGTACCTGTGAACTATCTGGGGTCTCTTGGTTGTTTTCTTACTCGGGGTATGGTGTTGCTGAATGGCTGCCCCTCGAAAAAGCTAATGCTTATGGGGGGTCCAGAGTGTGCAACCTGCTTAGTCTGGTCCTGTACCCTAAGCGTGCACACTTTGCCTCCCTAACGCTGGCAGCTAAGTACTGGGGGTCCGGATGACACATGTCTCTAGGCAAGTCCATAATCTAGATAGCGTCGCATTGAATTACCCATGCCCCAAAAGCTGACTAAGGGTCGTAAGACATAACAGGACTAAGTGCAGGGAGGATGGGACCCGTTAGCGGAATTACTTTCCTCTATGCTGCCCATGTAGGTCATAGCACAGCATCGCGTCTAGCACTTTCTAGTCCAGCTCCGTCCCGCGGCCGCGCTACAGCCGTGTGGCGTCGTTCTCCCTAGTGTACAGCCAGGCGGTGCGACTGTGCTGTTGGAGGGGGGTGATGCGCCGAGACAGGAAATCAAAAAGCACCATCATTGACGTCAGACCCTTCACCGCTAGGAACTTGATCCTCTCGAGCACGGGATCATACGCGCGCTGTAGATCAGGAACCTTCTCCCAGAGATCACGCTTACCCGTTGGGGCACCGGTCGGCAGCTCCAGCTGGTCGTGAAAGTCGGTCTATACAATCACCCAGTCCTCCCTTCAGCTGTCCCATTTGTCGGGGCTGAAGGGGGCGATGTATAGGGTTGACGACTTGCTCCTGCCCTGGAAGTAGTAGGCCCCCAGGTGGGTTTGGCTCCTCTCGAAGGCTCGCAGTGTGAAGAAGAGCCGGAACAGGCGCACCGACGGTCGCACACCCACATACATCTCACAGAGGTGGACGAAGATCTCCACCAAGGCAATGGTGTGCGACGTCAGATGGTGAAGCTAGAGACCATAGTTCTCCAGCAGCGTGAGGAAGGAGGACGCCGGGGGTGTGAGCCCGGCCAGCGCGTAGGAGGTGAAGAGTACAATTTCACTGCGATGCAGGTTGGCGAGCGGAACAGTTCTGCACCACAGCCTCCCGTCACACTCCGTCGCCTGCCACCCCAGCAGTCGCCTCACCCGCATGAGGTCGTTGTTCGACCGGAAACGGGGGTTGGGGAGACCGGACGCCATTGAGGTCTGGATCTAGACAAAGACGGAAAGCTCAAGCGCAGAGGAGGAAGACAGAGAGTTCAAGCGCAAGAAAGCAAGTGAGAAAGCAATCTCAATCCTGCCCTGGAGATTCCTTTTCTTTGCCCACTCCCGCGACGCATGGGAAAATGTCACGCGCGTTGCCTGGAGTCGTCACCCCCCGTGCAGCTCGCACCGCCAATGACAAGGGGGCCCCGGGTCCACATGTCTAACGGCGTGGGTCAAATCATAGGTAACTCAAGGAAATAATACGAAGCGTCCTCGTAAAAGTTGCATGCGACGCGCGCGGCAGGCGTTGTCGCTTCAGGAACCGTCGCAGTACCTGCCTCGGTACCCATGACGCGCACTATGCCACGGTGTGCCAATCAAGTGTGGCCACGCGTCCGCGATGTCAGGGGCGCACTACCGCATCCACTGCCAAGGTAATATTTCAGAAAAGCTGAGTGGGGTATGATGTGTTGGCCCAATCTGCGGGTTCACTACCTCTCCCGAGGTGAGCCCAAGGGCCACTGTCAGTACCCTACAAACCGGGTACCCCCGCATACAGGCTTAAGTCAAGACAAGGTGCAGGGCGTGCTGCCACATGTCCCGCAACTCCGGACCTCACCTCCCTGTTGAGGAAGGCTTCGGTGCTGCCACGTGTTCTACGGCTCTGGACCTCACTTCCCTGGTGAGGAGGGCTCTGGCGCTTCCACTTGTCCTACGGCTCCGGACCTCGCCTCCCTGTCGAGGAGGGCTCCGGCGCTACCACACGTCCGTGGCTGTGGACCCCGCCTCCCCACTGAGGAGGGATCCGGTGTTGCCACACGTCCCAAGGCTCATTGTGGGCCGCGAGCTTCAAGCGTAAAGGAAGTCGCCGCTAGCTCAACCGCGCATTTAAGGCTCATGCGTTCCCAAGGCACACGCATGCCAGGGCTGCAATGGTAGGTAAGGGGCGCACGCGCCTAACATGTGCTATAGTGACCGGTAAGGCCGGTATAGTGTGGCAACGCCAACCACTGCAGGCTGTTGTCCGTCGCTGATCGCGTGTTTCCAAGGCGTACACACTCGACAGGATGACACCATGCTGCAGACCGTGTCCAGTATGGCAGTGCGACGGGTCGGAACACTCTCCACGCCGTTGAAGTCATCATTAGCTACAGCTGGTCATTAATACCCTAGTCATTGTATAGGGTGCCAACTACTCCGGGACTACCTATCGGGCTCTGGTCTTCATGTAACTGCCCGGCCTTGAGCTATAAAAGGACCGAGCAGCCACCAAAATAAGACAAGTCTCAAGGGCTAGCAACAGTTTACACTAGCACACGAGCACACCCTTCTCAACAGCGATACATTTCCGGTGGATGTAAGGTATTATGCTCCAGCGGCCAGAACCACTTAAAAATCCTTGTGTCCATCTAGCTTGAGCATACGAGAGTCTTAGCCCCACCAATAACGAACCACAGCGGACTGCCCTAGTAGCGGTACCGGTGAAAGTGTTGTCACGCTTCGACAACGCTTCCCACCTGTAGGCTCTAACTAAGCTACTACTGCTTTATGGGTGTTTATGAATGAATGATATCTACATTGCTCATTCAAATTGGGAAAATTTTCATGCAGGTATACTTCATGGACACACAGATATGGTATGCCATTTTTTCCACAATATGTGGTGGAGTAAATGGTGCCTTCAGTCGCTTGGGTGAGGTTGGTAGTCTAACATAACCTATTGCCTTGTGGATGCTGGCATTCTATGTTAACTAAATTGCATTGTTTGCAAATTGTTCATCGTTCTAAAGATCCGAACCCTTGGGATGTTAAGATCAAGATTTCAGGCAATCCCAATAGAATTTAGCAAAAAGCTTTCACCCAGTCATGGTGGTCGGTACAAAGGACATGAGGTTTGGCTTTGCTAATTTGCTACTACCGATCTTTCTTTATGTCATTTTTCTAATGGGCTTGAAATATACTATGATTATTATTTAATGTTTTCCACACAATCTATCACACCAGGAAGACAGACACTCCCACATGGATAAACAGTTTGCAGACACATGGAATGCATTTATTAATTCTTTGCGAGATGAGGACTTACTAAGCAATAGGTTGGCCTCAGCTTTAACACTTTATTTCTATTCAATTCCAATACATATTAAAAGGATTTTGTTTTCCTATTTTTAAGGGAGAAAAATCTTCTGATTGTTCCATCATCAGGCAATGAAACTAGTGTTTTTCAGTGGCCTCCTTTCCTTCTTGCCAGTAAGGTACACACTTTTCGGTTATAAGCTAATTGAATTGACTCTGTTTTTACCATGACTCAGTGCTATGCTCATTGGCATGATATATTTTTACTAGGTTCCAATAGCACTTGATATGGCAAAGGGTGTCAAGAAGAAGGATGAAGAATTGATAAAGAGGATAAAGCAGGATCCTTATACCGCATATGCTGTAATAGAATGTTACGAGACATTATTGCGGATTCTTGACAATCTTACAGTAGAAGAGAGTGATAAGAAGTACGCTACCTTTTTGCTTGGCACCATTAACTAATGTTTGATCTTGTATTTGTACACACGTGTAACATGATTGGATAATGTAGTAATTTACATTGCACCATGGTTACAGAGTTGTTGATCAAATACACCAAAGCGTTTATGATAGCATACGGAGACAGTCACTCGTTAAAGAATTCCGATTAGATGAACTTCCTCAGCTTAGTGCTAAATTTGATAAGCTACTAAATCTTCTGGTACTATAACCCTATTCTTTTGTTTCTTTCTATCAAATATCTTTTGCACCACATGCCTTTTAACACTTCCAGAAATGGATTCACACCATCAGCAGAAAGCAGATTATGAAGACAATGATAATCTAAAGACACATGTTGCCAATCTGTTACAAGATATAATGGAGATAATCACACAAGATATTATGAAAGACGGACAAGGGTAAGGTCTAATGAAATAAGCACCTCCATTTGTATTTTCTTAATATCATATTTTCTGTGATCTTTCAGTATCTTGAAGGATGAAGACAGCCAAAAACAACTGTTTGCAAATATCAATCTAGACTCACTAAAGTATGCTGAATGGAGAGAGAAGGTACTTATGAACTATGTTCAGTAATAACATTGTTTTAAGGAATTTTAATAGGAATATTTATTGTTTACATTGACACAAATTTTGTATTATATAGTGATATTCTGTGTTCTTAGTGTGTTAGGCTTCAGTTGTTGTTGACAACAAAAGAATCTGCTATATATGTACCTACGAACTTGGAAGCTCGGCGCAGGATCACCTTTTTTGCAAACTCACTTTTTATGAATATGCCAAGGGCTCCACCGGTACGTAGCATGATGTCCTTCAGGTAGGCAATCCATCTCACTCAGACACCATATCCTTTTGATTTCTGGCAAGGTTTTTGGTCTTTCTTGAAATTTATTTTAGTTAATAGTAGTTTTTATGGTTGCCATTTCTTATTCCCGATCATAACTTCCCATAACAATACTATACTGAAAGCAATATTTGATTATGAATTATTTACTGATAGTCTTTGTAATACTATTTTCTATCTTTGTGTCAGTGTTTTAACTCCATACTTCAAAGAGGAGGTTCTATTTTCACATGATGATCTTTATAAAAAGAATGAGGATGGTATATCCATACTGTTCTATCTACGGAAAATATTCCCAGGTAATTTGTAGATACTACACCTTAACACTGGAAGAGTTGGTTATTTCTGCAGTCATAAAGTGATTTGACCCTTGCTCACCTATAGATGAATGGAAGAATTTTCTTGAGCGTATAGAATTTAAGCCAAAGGATGAAGATGCACTTAGAGAGAGGATGGTCGACATATGCCATTGGGCATCTTATAGGGGTCAAACTCTCACCAGAACTGGTAAGTTTACTGGTGCAAATTTGCAATTCTGTTTTCATTAATATCTAACCTTTTCTCTAACTATTTTCTTTAACCTTTTTAGTGAGAGGAATGATGTACTACAGAAGGGCACTTGAGCTCCAATGTATCCAAGATACAAGTGATCGTGGTTAGATTAACATGTTCCCCTTGTAATTGCTAATATGTCATCTTACTGTTCATCTTTATATACTCATTTTATGATTTTGTTCTGCAGCTAAATTGGACCTAGATAGAACAGTACCATCCTATCAAGATTCGGACGCTGTTCGTGAAGCGCAAGCTATTGCCGATATCAAGTTTACATATATTGTCTCATGTCAGGTTTACGGCATGCAAAAGATATCCAAGGATTTAAAGGAAAAAAGTTGCTACCTGAATATCCTAGAGCTCATGATAATGTACAGAAGCTAATGTTTTTGTATTTGCAGAGGGGTCTTGTATGTAATGTAAACTTTGTTCCAGTCCATCTGACTTTTAAATTGTACAGGAATCCATCATTACGTGTTGCTTTCATTGATGAGGTAGAAGCTCCAACTGGAAATGGAACAACTGAGAAGACTTATTATTCTGTTCTTGTCAAAGGTGGTGAAAAATATGATGAGGTATTGTTGGCATAATATTGCAGGTCTTTTTTTTGTGTGATTTAGTGAAATCATACAGGACCTTTAACTGTACCATAAAGTGATTGCAACTTTTTCACGAACAAAATGATGTCATCTTAAAAAATCCATTCTGCATAATCAGTTGTTAAAATTTAGTCCTCTTTTTTCACATTTATAGTGATGTTTCATACTCATCATTAGCTTTTTGTCAGTTTTGAGCACTTATTTGTACAACCAAATGCTCAGGTTACACATGAATAACCAGATGATCTCATGGTTAGTGCTGTGAAATTTATTTCAGGAAATTTACCGCATTAAGCTTCCTGGAAAACCAACAGAGATTGGAGAAGGAAAACCTGAAAACCAAAATCACTCCATAATCTTCACTAGGGGAGAAGCACTCCAGGCCATTGATATGAACCAGGTTTGATTTGAACTGCAAACTGGACGCAAGGTAATATAGCACTGATAATCGGTAATTTATTTTATTTTTTCAATAGGATAACTATATTGAGGAAGCATTGAAAATGAGAAATGTGCTGGAGGAGTTTGAAAGTAGAAAGTATGGAAAGAGCAGACCCACTATATTGGGCTTACGTGAGCACATATTTACTGGAAGGTTAGCTTGTCTATCCAAAGAGACTCGTACAGTTACATCTTTATCACACCATTTATTTGCTAAATATGTCTATTAGTAATGTTGTACTCTTTCTTCTATTCTAGTATTTCATCGCTTGCTTGGTTCATGTCCAATCAAGAGACCAGCTTCGTCACTATTGGGCAAAGGGTTCTAGCCAATCCTCTCAAGTATGTAAATATTCTTTCCTTCCATGTAGATAGAGGTTAATGAAAATATATCCTACTTGTTAGAGAATTGTAATAGTATTAGTCATAGGGGTTATCAGGCCACCTCCTGCGTGAGTATTAGGCCTAGCCCATAGGGGTTGTCTTAGGGGCGAAGGCACCATTTGTTTGGAAGATTGGTTCATAACATAATTATGAATAAGTTAAAACACTTCATCATCATTGTTTAGCTAAATGGAAGAAATATGTCTAGCAACATAAGGAGCAATAAGTGAACTTGATAGATAAGTAGTGTTAGTGGAGAGGGATTGCCGCAGAATTGGATAGATCTATTGAGTCATGAAGGGTACAATATATAGGGGTTGGGAGACCCAGGGGTGGCAGCGCCTAGGGGGAAACCCTAGGGCGAACATATTAGCATTTGTAAGTTCGTATAAAAGAATATTTTTTCGGAACATGTAGGAGAGCTACGCATCATTATATTAAAAAAATGGTAAATCCTTGTACACCACACACTCGTATGAGTCCTGATTACATTCACACATGTGCTATTGTACCTAGCGATCATGCTTCGGGTGGCCAGATCCTTCACAGATAAACCAAAGGTGTAAACCTTCATAGAACAAGAATTGTCAATGGTAAAATAACGAACGGAAAGGAGACTCTAGATGAAGTCAGGAACAACCAGGGCATCATTGAGGTAAAATGGTCCAGTAAGAACTAGGTCGCCTGCTGAGGTGATGGGCAGAACTAAACCATTACCAACAATGATGGAGGAAGGGTGGGAAAAGCGAGGAACTATGGGTCCCACTCCTTGGACCACAATGTCTAGGACTGCGGCTGCTGTGGCGGAGCTTGGGGAAGAGGCAGGGGCACCAGGGGAGACGTGAACAGAGGCCCCACCTACTGCACTGGAGAGTCGTAGTGAGGGGCAGTACTGCCGCCCGTGATCACGCCGCCACCACCACCACCTCTGTTGCCGTGACCACCGCCGCCTCCACCGTCTAGGGGAAGCGGAGAGTGAGGACTGCCGAAGGGGGTAGGGGAGGGTCGGGGCTAATACTGCTGGGCGGGAGGGGGCAATGGTCGTTGTTGTTGTTCGCCGGAGGCGGTGAGGGTGATGGCGGAACTAGACGGGACTTCGATGCCCAACATGAGCTCCTCCAGAAGCAAGTCATTGCAGACATCGTGGAAGGAGGGAAAGGCCTAGGCCGATTCAGGAATGTCTTCAGGTGGTTGTACTTTTTGTTCAATCTCTGTAGAATGTTCAGAACAAGAGTACAATCCACCGTCGACTCGCGAGATCTCAGAGGACGTCAGTCATGCTCTTCATCTTGCGGCAATAGTTGTTCACACTAAGGTTGCCCTGAACAATTATCTAGAACCGGACGTCGAGGTGGAGTGCACTAGGCTCGTAGTTGCCGAGGAACTGCTCCTTAATGACAAGCCAGGCTTGTCGAGCGGTGCCGCCGCACTCGAGGACGATGTCCTGGAGGTCGACGGTGAGGGTGTCAAAGAACCATGAGAGGACAATGTTGTCCATCCGCCGCTTGTGGGGAAGAGCGGAGGTAGCGGCGTCGGAAGTGATGTGGTCGTTTTGGATGTAGCACTGCTGTGTCAACAGGACGAGGTTGCGACAATGGGCATAGTGGGTGGAGGAGACGTCGAGGACTATGGAGATCAGGGACCGAATGTCCTGGACACCGGCAGCCTGGGTGTGGAGGCTAGCGATGGTGGAGACCATGAACGTGACATCAGAGTCGTGGAGGAAAGGCGCCACCAGTGGGGCCGCTTGACAGTGGTGAGCTTGCGCTCGTAGGTAGCCGTAGCGGTCTGCTCCTGCTACACAATGAGTGCATCTTGCTGCGCACGATCATGGGCGACGGTGGCGGTGGTTTGGAGGGTGACGTCAGTTGAAGTGGCGGCGATGACGGGCAGGGCGCCAAGGGCTCCTGAGGCAGTCGCGACAGCAGTGGTCGAGGCAGCGACGTCTCCTGTGGTGGTCCTCGTGTCGATAGTCTCCATGGGGATGAGTAGATTGAGTCGCAACTAGTTGGGGACGAGTGGATCTGGTTGAGCGGATCAGGAGCGCTCAGACCTAACATGGCTTGAGAGTGAATCGATTCGGTCGATGGAGGCTGGGTGACGAGCGAATCAGGGCTGAATTCGGGCGCCAGTGGCTTGTGATGTGTGGATAGGGGCGGAATCGAAGGAGAGTCGTGCTCCCAAGATCATGTTCCACCCTTAGGATCTAGCTAGGTCGAGCGCGCAGTGGGTGGGGTGCAGATCTGGTCAGAGGTGGCTTGTTGGCGAGCGGATTCGGCAATGACGACTCGGTTGGTAGCATATCCGGGTGGTGCGGCTCGACCGACGGCGTCACACTAGCTGGAGGGGGGAGGGCTGGCCGACGCCATCAGATCGGGAGGAGGAGGAGGGCCATCGTGAGTTGAGATCAGGAGAGGAAGAGAGAGCACTGGGGCTTGGCTGATAGCATGTTGGAATGGGCAAAATGGGCTCCTTGGATTGATGAAAGACTCTAGGATACATATTTATAGGCATAGGCGTGGCCAACCCACATACACAGCCCAATAAGCCTATATAGCCCATGAAAACACAACCCACACAAGGTATATACTCTAACGCTAAGAAAACCCACACAAAGTATATACTCTAACACTAAGAAACTAATCTCCCGAAAAGGGGGCATACAGGAGGGATAAACCTTGGACCCCTTGTTAGAAACATGTTGTATTATAGGTACATGGGTCAGGGATCACCTCCTGTGTGAGGCTTGGCCCGGCCCATTAGGGGTTCCTCCCGGGTGGGGCATCTAGGGTTAGGATTTCCCTGGTGTCACTGCCCCGGGTGGTCTGACCGCGTCGCCTGGTGGTCAAACCACCAGCCCTTCCATAGCCCCCCCCAGGGTTGCACATGGGCACTCCTCTAAATATGTATTAAGGCTATGCAATACAATCATCTAACTTTCGGAGGAACACCTCTCTCTAACACTCCTGCCATCTCCCAAAGTCGGCTCTCTTCACCAAGGTGAACTAAAGCTCTAAGCAAGCTAGGATGGCAGCCCTGACGGGCGCAGATGCGCCGGCGGTGCTCCAGGCGGGGGCGCGCGCGGCGGCCATGCCCTCGACGGCGACGGCAGCCCAGACAGGCACGAGCGCTCCGGCGGCTGGGTTGACGGAGATCGCGGCCTTTATAGGCGGCGTGGCTCTCCCTCCCCGGACAGGTACCATGGTCACCATGGGATCCAGGCCATTGTCAGGGACGTCGGTCCCGGCGGCGGGTGGCCTACCCTCACC
>VSTD030000311.1:0-17028 GCA_008808055.3 Sporobolus alterniflorus | reverse complement strand
GACTCAACTCACTCACGCTCACAACCGCTACGCGCGCAGCCGGACCACGCCCGAACGTGATCAGGCCAGTGGACGCGTGTGCGACGGGTTTATTACTAACACATGTGAGGCACTAGGTGGAGATGATATGGGCGCAGCATTTCCGGCTACACCAACGATTGTTTGACTTGTTGCAACGAAGGTATGATCTATGTCAGGTTTCCACATCGATGCTACCTTCCAAGACTTTGACAACATCAGACATTTGAGGCCTTCTTTTACGATCGATCTGCAAACACCACATCGCATGCTTCATGATTCGAATTACTTCTTGTCTGTGTGCTTGCATGTTGCTATTATTCTTGTCAACCAAATCTTCTAATAATTGACCATTCATCACCTTTTTTCTCAAATAAGGTAATGAGATGCACACTCTCTTCAGACCGGGAGCTATATATATCAGCCTTCTCTGTGAGTTGCGATGTCAACCACTCAGGAGCTAAGTACCCAGATGTGCATCTCATTCTTGTAATCACTTCGCTCTTATCCCTATCGATGAGCTTGCATAGTCCAAAGTCAGAAAGTTTAGCATTGAAGTTGTCATCTAGTAGGATATTCTGTGGTTTGACATCCAAGTGAGCAATTCTCTTGCTGCACTCCTCATGAAGGTAACACAGGCCCTTAGCAACGTGAGTAATAATCTTGCATCGCATTTCCCAGTCCAGGGGAAAAGGAGTATTCCCCTGTCGATAATAGATCCACTTGTCCAAGGACCCTTTAGGCATAAACTCATAAACCAATAGTCTATGTGATTTCTCTGCACAAAAACCAATCAGCCTCACAAGATTAATATGGTGAATTCCACCGATTGTTAGAACCTCTGCTAAAAATGCTCTCTTTCCTTGACCAGTCCGATCCAAACGTTTCACTGCAATTATTTCCTCACCAATCTGTGCCTTGAAAACAGTTCCAAATCCTCCTTCGCCTAGTTTGTCTCTGAAATCATCAGTTGCTACTTTTAACTGTTGAAATGTGAACCTCATCGGCGTTCCTTGTATCTCCCCAAACTCTTCTGTTTCCTCGATCGCCCGGTGCCATCTTCCTTGTTTGCAAATGAAGAAAAGGGCAAGGGACAACACGCTTAGAAAGATAAAGCCGCCTATGATAGCTAGAAACACAATAATAACTTGTCTTTTAGAGGATGATCTCGCCCTTGCTGCTGCAGGACTCGGCGATGAATTTGCTGTCTGACTTGCAGGTGCAGGTTGAGGGCTTAGAGTCACAGGAAAACTTCCATTAATTGTTATCTGATTTGGACGTGCAAGTTGAGGGCTTACAGTCACAGGAAAAGTTCCATTAATTGTCGATGTCGGGATTACAATCGGAGGCAAACCTTCATTTTTTGTCAAAGATGCATTACTTGGGGGACAGAACACCACCTGGTAGTTGGTGCCCCCAGGGCAAGAGAATGTTTTGCCATCAGTGGGGACTTGTGAATGCATCTGGGCATTGAGATGTTGTGTTGCCCAGGCAACGTGGCCCCTTTCCACACCCTGACAATCCCAGGAAGTCCATTGGCGATGGAGATATCGAAGAAGTCCATCCGATTATAACCGAGCGCGAACTCGGCAAGCGTGATAGGCGGCTGACCTGTTGAAGTGCAGGAAAGCTCACCACCACAGTCTCCCGTTAGGCATTTCCCCTGCCCGTCGGTGTTGAAGTAGCAGCCCGTGCGCCCCCACAGCCTCGATGATGCACCACTGGTCACGTCTAGAGTCCATGTCTGCCCCGGATCGAGCCTTTGGCCACCGCCACCTGGCGTGATGGCCGGCCAAATGGTTACGTTGCAGCTGTTAGTGATTGTGAATGAGGCGGCATCATTGGTGGCAATGGCAAGAAGGAAGAAGAGGATAGGCAGGGGACGAAGAGTTTTGGAGGAAGCCACCACCGCTGCCATTTTTTTCCCCTGTTTTTGGTACGCTGGTTGTGATATGCCTAGTATGAATTTTGGTGGTTATAGTAGAGCTCGCGTGAGCTGTGGTTGTGACACAGTGGAAGAATTGAGTGGTGGATGGACAACTGGCAGGAAGTGAGAGAATGACAAAATACTCCAGCTGCAGGAAAAAAAAACCGGTAGAAAATTTCAAAGGATGTTAGGCTTTGCGTGTTGAAACTTTCAACGGCCTCCAGTTAGTAACCTAGCATGTGAGTGCTTGTGCTTCATTTGATTGTCACTGTACATGAAGAGTTGAATAGACTGGAAACCGGATAGATTTCCAGTGCAAAAAGAGCGATCATTTGCGATCGGCAATGAGTTCGATCAATATGAAACGGTAACTAGGTTAACACTTGTAGATGTTATACGTCAAGACCATATTAGTTTTATTTATGGGCACTGCGATTTAATCTTAAATAGTCTCTTGCTACCAGTATTACTTTACTTTTCCCTGATACGCTATATTCTGATTTGGTGTTCATATGCATGACCTGGAGGGTACTCAACAGCTGCAGACGCCCGGCGCCCTGTCCATGGGGAAGTCTTAATTTGTTTAATGCTGTGACCTACGGGGAAGTGACGCAAGTATTTGGTCTCCACAGTTTTTTTTTTGTTGCCAGGTATTTATCCTTCTACCGGGAGTTGTTGACGATTATTCTTTTTTAACAACTAGATCAATTTTCCTGTGCAATTGCACGTGCTAGACTTGTAGGTATTTGCCTGACGATCGTAACATTTAATTCACTGAGAGTATTTTAAGTAGAGCCCATGATTTTCAGATGGGTGCATGTGGGCTTCACGTAGGGGAGTAGAACCAAGAAGGGACGGTGTATTGAATTTTGTCTTAGCCTAATATTTAATTATAGCGAAAATACCTTTTTAGTAATCTTTAGCAGTAGTTAACATTGTAGCCAGCTTGATTTCATCTTAACGACAAGAGCGGATATGCTCGCTTGCTTAGATTGTAAGGTGGAGGCGGTGTGTGTGGTGCCTCAACATAAGGGTGTGGTAGTTGATTTTCATTTTTATGTTTGCATTTAATAGAGTAAGCATGTCAAAGTGCCAATGATGAAGTGGTGGAAGATTAAAGAAGAGTCAGCACATGTTTTCAAGGAGGGTTTTTATGAGGGCCTCTGACATGAAGGAAATGGTGCAAACATGTTGATGAAGAGGGTTATTTGCATGATAAAAGTGGTCTCAGAGGAGCCCGTAGTGACTAAAGGAGGCAAGGATGAAACTAAAGAGACTTGGTGGTGGAACGAGAATTTGCAAAAAGCTATTAAAGAGAAGAAAGAGTGTTTTAGCTATAGGCACCTAGATAGAAGCACGAGCAACATAGAGTCGTGATAAATAAGACCGCAAAGCGAGCCGTGAGTGAAGGAAAATGTCATATATATGATGGACTATACTAGCAAATTAAATGTATTAAGGATGAGACATAGTGACTCGTAATAAAAGATGAAGAGACCAGAATAGATGGTGAGAGTATTTTGACAACCTCTTCAATGAAGACAATAAGAGCCCATCCATTGAGTTAGACATTTCTTCAAATGATCTCAACAAACACTTTGTGCGTAGGATTCAAGAATCGGGGATCAAAGATGCCTTGATAAAAGGATGAAGGGAGACAAGTTGATGGATCTGAATGGGATCCCCATTGAACTATGGAGAAGTTTTAGAGACGTAGTGATAGTTTGACTCATTAAGTTGTTCAACTTTGTCTTTTGACCGAACAAAATGTCTGATGAATAGAGATGGAGTATTTCAATACCAATCTTCAAGAACGAGGGGATGTACATAATTGTACTAATTATCAGAGGATCAAACTAATGAGTCATACAATGAAGCTACAGGGAGAGGATAATTGAACACCACTTAAGGGGAGTGACCAACGTCACTGAAAATCAATTTGGTTTTGTGTCAGGGAGATCGATTATAGAAGCAATTTTTGTGCAAAGACAACTTATGGAGAGATACATGGAACAAAAGAAAGACTTACATATGATTTTCATTGACCATGAAAAGGCCCATGACAAAGTGACTTGGAATGTCTTGTGGTGGGCCTTGCAGAAGCACAAAGTCTTAACAAAGTATATTACTCGCATTAATAATATGTATCATAATATTGTGCTAAGTGTCCGAATAAATGACATAGACACATATGATTTTCTAATTAATACATTATTGCATTAAGGGTCAGCTCTGATTCCTTATCTTTTTGCTTTGGTGATGGATGAGGTCACAAGAGACATAGAAGTTGATATCCCTTCGTGCATGTGCTTTCTGGATAATGTGATTTTGGTGGATGAGAGTAAGATGAGGATTGATCAGAAGTTGGAATTATGGAGACGGACTCTGGAGGCAAAAGGTTTTAATCTTAGTAGGTCTAAAATAGAGTACATGAAGTGTGATTCAATGCTACCATGTAGGAGAAGGGGATGCTGTAATCTATGGTAAGGTGGTATTAAAACATACACCTTTCGCTATTTGAGATCAATGCTCCAGACGAATGGGGATATCGATGAAGATGTTAGTTATAGAATTAAGGTCGGCTAGTTAAAGTGGTGTCTTGTGTGACCCTAGGGTACCACAAAAACTAAAAGTCAAATTCTATAGGATTATGGTCTGACCGACCATATTGTATGGAGCAGAATGACCTACTAAAAGTGACATGTCCAACAACTAGGTGTAACTGAGATGCGCATGCTATGATTAATTTTGTTGGAAACCACGGGCGAACACACAAACTCATGCAACACAAGAGTGTTAACTTAAATCAAAACGAGAGAATTTTATGCCACAAACTAGCAACCTTTTTTTACTATTCATTATGCCTTAAGTACTGATTACATAGACGAAATTAATTTGGCCATCACAGGATGATGGGCATGGCATGAGTGAGATTCTCACCATGCCGCACGCCACATTCTATTCGCGAACGATGCATGAACAGAGCCCACTATGGTGCAATGATCGCTTGTACACGATCAACCCGACTAAACTGCAACTAACTTCACCAAGACACCGAAGCACACAAGGATTATTACTAATATTCTCTTGCTAAACCTTGTTGTGTTGTTTACTTACATCGATGAGACCAAATTCTCTTGCGGAGCTCTTGAAACTTAATTCTTCTGAGCGACTTTGTGAGTATGTCACCCAACTGATCTTCAGTCCCGACGAAATCCAATGAAATTTGGCCTCTAGCTGCACTCTCCTGGACTAAGTGATATTTCACTTCAATGTGTTGAGTCTATCCGGTGAGAACTAGATTTTTTTATCAGCACAATGGCTGATTTATTGTCAACTTTCAGAACCAGCACACTCGGAGCCTTGCCTTGAATTTCTGCAAGCACACAAGTGAGCGAAAGCAGTTTGGCAGGTAGCATTTGCCGTAGTTATGTATTCTGATTTACAACTGGATTGTGTCATTGTCTTCTGCTTCATTGACTGCCAAGTGATAGGGCTATCTGTAAGGAAAAATATTGCTCCAGTGGTATTCTGCCTCTTCTCAAAATCACCTTCATAATCACTATCACAGTACACAACTAGATTTGCTACACCATCCTTCTTCCTTCCAAACCACAGCTCCCAGCTACTTGTTCTAGCCACATACCTCAATATGTGTGCTTCATTGTCTCTTCACGAGAATCTTCCAGGAACCGGCTTACATAGCCCACAACAAAACCAAGATTAGGATCTATATTAACAAGGTACATGAGGCCTCCCACTATTCTCCTGTATGTGGTGTGATCCACTGCCGGTTCAGCACTCTGCTTACTCAGCTTCATACATGGTTCCATAGGAGCTTGACTGGAATTGCAATCCATTAGGCCATTCTTCTCTAGAATCTTGAGAGTGTATGCACCCTGACCGAGTGAAATCCCCCATTGCACTTTGTTTCACCTCAATACCAAGATAATACCGAAGTAAACCAAGAACATTCATGCAGAATACCTTAGCCATTTCAGTCTTGAATTTCTTGATGTCTTCACTGCTGGCCCCACTAATCATCAAATCATTGACATACACTCCGATCACTAGCTGATTGCCTCCACTTCGCGTGGGGTAGATGGCTGATTCTGACGAGAACCTGCTGATCCCAAGGGATAACAGAGTATCATCCAACTTGGCACTACATGCCCTCAGAGCCTGATGAAGACAGTACAAAGCCTTGTGCAACCTTAGCACCTTGTGTTCTTCCCCTGTCTTCAAAAAACCTATTGGCAGTTGCATGAACACTTCTTCCTAGAGATCGCCGTTTAGAAACACGGACTTGGCATCCATATGATGGACCTCCCATCCTTCTGATGAGGACATCAATACTTCAGCTACAATCATTCCTTCTGTTGAGATACTTAGCTCTATCACACGATCATGAGCACAACAATTAAATCATCAGGTAAACTCATTCTTATGCTCCTCTGCCTATAATATTGAGAGCTGATTACTACCTAATGATTTAATTGTTCTTAGGAATCAAGGAGAGGACCATGGAGGACAAACTGAGCATCAAGAAGGTGCATGAGAAGGTGGTGAACCAATCCAATTCGGAATTGCCGAGTTCGAGTCCAACTCGGAGTACAAGACCACCTCATATTCAAATTGACGGCCAGATTGCATACGACCTTTGTTTTGGACGTTCTATATATGCACGGAAAGCTAAGGAGATAACCTTCCAATGGTACCAGTCTCATGTCCAACTAAAATCGGAGTCGTCTGGAATCATCAAAATAGTACTGATTTCCAGAACCATTTTTGGTGCTGCGCCACCATTTTGGCCCGATGGGCCGTGCATCCAATTGGAGTCCATTAGGGACACATCCTAGGGTTCGTCCATGACCCTAGACCCTTTATATTCAGTAACCGCCGTCATTTTACATGGGTTTTGCTTAGATTAATCTGTCAAGAACAGCTTCGCCAACATTCGGTTTGTAAGACCCCAACTTTCGTGAGCTAATCATTCATCTGCAATTCAAGATTGTTCTTTCCTGTTCTTGTTTGTGTTCTCGATTCACTTGTAGGGACATAGCCTTCTTGGTGAGGCCAATTCGTGTGCGCACGGGTTGGTAACCAACGGAACCGTGGTGTAGTGACTGCATGGGTTCGAACCGACGCTGTTCGGAGCCTTCGTCATCAACATCGAGATCTCCACCAATCAACTTATCCGTACCTCTCGGAAGATCGGGACTCATCCTACTATCACCTTCTTGCGTGACCAGTGCGATGAGCAACTGGATGGAGTCTAGTTTGGCAACCGGGGCAAACACTTCATCATAATCGATTCCACGCCTCTGCGAGTAACCCTTTATCACCAATCGAGCTTTGTGCTTAGCAATGTTCCTTTGCTCATCACGCTTTACTTTAAAGACCCATTTGAGTCCAATTGCCATGTGTTCTAGTGACAGATCAGCCAGGAACCAAGTTGAATTGTCTTCGATTGACCTCATCTCCTCCAGCATTGCTTGCCTCCAACACAGATCTTGCTCTACCTCATCAAATGAACCAGGTTCATCAGAGCTTACCTCGTGTAGTTCCTGTGCCAGGACCTGCCACGCCAGCCCTTGCAGTTGCACCAGTCCAAGGATATTGTCAATGCTACGAAGTCGAAGAGGACCATTATCCTCGTCGGGGATGCGCCATGTGTCTAACCTGAGCCTAGGAACCCTAGCTCACTGCGGCTGGGGGTGCGGGAACGCGGGAATGTAAGGACATAGATTTTCTTGTACATTAACATATGTAAAAATATTGATATGTACATTATATACACGCCGAAAGGAAAAAAACAATTGGTGGGATAGTTTGGGGCAGCAGTGGCATCGGATAGGCCAAGTGTCAAACTGGGGAACCGGCGCCAGAGGCATGTTCCTCCTATAGATGCTCCAAAACAAGAGTGATCGCCATTAGGACATCCTAAGATGACCTTGGTTGCACAGGGATGTCCCGAATGGGGAACATGCCTAGGTTGACTAGGGCGTTGGAGATCTCCATGACCGACCATGACAATTGCACGGCCTCGGCCGCACATTTGTTCTCAACCCCGGCCACACGCTCATGAAGCTCCTCCAGTTCCACCGACAGATCCCTCCCGTCAAAGGAATAAAGGTCTCGTGCTTGTTCCTCAGTCAACTTCACCTCCCGTCATTCAAGGTCCACCTCCCGCATGGAAAGAGTAAACTGGCGTCCACTCAGAACCCGGTCAAAGTATAGGGAATGCCTACGACTGGTGGTAGATCCACGCATCCTGGCTTGATAGTCCTGCTGGACAGCCTCGGCCCTATCGCGCTCGATGTCGCACTCCATGCGTGCCCTCCCTAGAGCGCGCTCAGTAGCTGCCAGATCATCTTTTTCCCTTGCCATGAGGGCATTTTTCGGCTGTCCAGTTCCCTCTCTTGTATAAGAAGTTGCACCTACAACATGACAACCATCACCGGTGTGACTACCACATCCGGAAGAGGAGCCCTAAACCAATCAATGGGTACAAATCAACGTCACGACAAAAGAGCAAGCCCCGGAAAGCCTCAACGACGTAGAGTAAGAACTCACCTGAACAGTGGTGATGCCCAGTTGGAGGAGACGTCCACCCTCGCTCGATGAGATAGCGGTTGGCAGTCATCATGGCGGGGACTCCCGCCATAAGGACATTCGCCATGATCTTCGCCACTAACCATCACGGGCAACGGGGGCCCGGATGAGTTTTCAAGATCAGCGACAAGGTAGGGCAGTTTCTGTCTCAATTCACTGAAGACTGAATGGGCAAGGTGGGCAAATCGACACATCACTATTTACACCGTGAAAGAGAATTGAAGCAACGGCTTGGAACCCATTCCCAGGATAATACATGGTGTGCTAGGCACCTCGGCCTCTTCGCCATCCAAACCATGCAACGCCCCACTCATCGTGAAGGGGGGCTGAGCCCACATGCCAATGACATCAATCCACCTGACGCAGCAAGACAACAAGGAAGATGGTCCATCACGTCCACGACTCTGAAAGGAGTGCGTGGTTTTTGTCTCTTTGACGAAGAAATCCCAACAAGCCAGCGGCATGACGCAACTCTACATAGACGACATAAATCAGATAAGGAACTAACATTCCTAGCTCCTTTTTCTCCCTATCACCTTGGTAAGTATGCTTTCTGGCCAAGAGCACCATAGTATGAGCAGGTAGGCCTGCCCGTATCATGGCACTTGGGGGCTACCCGGATTAGAAAGAAGGGACAATAGGAGACGTTTGTATCCGGATCACATGAATAACCTATTTTTCATTCATCCGGGTCTGTCATGTTTACAAAGCAAAAAGTTAACAAATCAGACTACCACTACTACTCCCTGCATCATTGGGAGGGTCACAGGCAAACAAGGAAGGAACAAGCAATGCCGATGAGTCTGAGGATGCGGTCACCAGGGGCTAGAGGGCATCCGCTTGGTCATCGGTTATGTCACATTTCGCCCAGACCCAAGCAGCTCTAGCTTGCACTTCAGCTCCAAAAAGTGTGATAAGGCGGCCACCAATAGACTCCACTGGTGGCGGTGGTGTCAATCCGGCCTTCGAGCAGTTCTGCCACCATGCACAGAGATGCTGCCAGTGAAGATGGTCCGTCGACATTACCCAGCACTAGGTCTCGGACAAGTGCAATCGAAGTCCACAGGGCCTCCAGCTCGGCGTCCACCTGACGCCACTCAGCTAGTTCTACCTCAAGCCGTCTAACAGCCTCATCCAAACGGTCGGCCCATTGGACTTGACTGGGTGGCAACCTGAGGAGCAGGTCACAGATCCTCATGCCAGGCCCCTTAAGCTGTAGGCACAGTTCCTCTAGCCACCGAAATTTGGCAACCAGCTCATTCGTAACATCCACCCAGGAGGTCTCATTAGGCGAGCGCCCCAGCATCAGCTTCATGGCAGAAGATACTGCCGCCCAAAGCACGGTGAGCTCCCCTGCTATTTCATTGTGGCGGAGGGCAGTAGCTCACATCCTCGCTGATAGGTGACTCCTCACCTGTGACGGACTAGCAATGGTAAGGAACAACTCGGCATCCCAAGCCCATAGAAGGGAAAGCTCCTCGAACTGCTCCCAGCGCTCCATCTCAAAAACCACAAGCCATCACACACCATCAGCCAAAGCGACTGGGCTCCACAGGCGTAGTAAAAAGGCGCAGTAAAAACAATCTTATGCATCATTTGACCCCTTGTACCACGTGCCCTATACATCGTGGTGTATGGAAACCATATCTGAAATGAGCCTAAAGATTGTTGTGGAGTCTGTCAAAGCTTAGGGTTTGAAGGCAAAACCCGCTGAGTCGGGTCAGAGCTGCCTAGAGCAACCAGAGCGAGGGACGAAGCAAGACAAAGGGTGGCCATCAATTGGCCCACCCGATGCCCCATTGAGGGGACACTACATCCTCAAGATTTGTATCTGAGTCCTGACCAGGAGTTTTTCTTCACACCCCTTCGTGTGGGCTTGCATTGAGCCATCCGGGTTTTTTCGCTAGGATTATCCGAGAAAGACACGTGAAACCACCTGGCCCGGATTTGATGGGGGGGGCATTGGTTCCTATCTGATCCTATGGAGAGGCACTTGCCCTAGCTGGCTCTCACCTCCGAATGGTGACCCAGGATCCACACAGATCCTGACTCAGCACCGCAGTGCTCAGTCTTAGACCGTTAGCCAGCTCACGAGCTCGGGGACCACGCCGACTAGAAAGTCCTCGTAGTTCAGCCCCTCTAGGTTCATGAAACACTTGAGGATGGGGTGGGTGTGAATTCCGCACCATATTATGACAAGTCGGATGGAACTGTGGGACTTCATTAAGTCATCAACGCTACACCTATCAGTACATATAGAATTCAGCCTCCACCTGAGCTTTTACCTCAGACGCAGCCTCAGGGGCAACACGATGCGCACCACCACTGGATTCTCAGTCGAGATCATGGAGGCTTTATCCCCGCAATCATGCCGTCGAATCCCGCGGAAGTGCCCATAGTACCATATGAGTACATATTCCGGCCACCGTCGAGTGACCGGGCTCCAGCCACCCTCTCAATGGAGGGCTCGGGGGCTAATGTCAGGGTAATTTACCCTGAGTACCATGGGCCGCCGGTTATGGCCCAAAAATTCTAGATACAATTGGTTTCCTCTAGTGGCAAATGGCTGTGGAATCATACTCTCCATACCAAGAAATGGCCCCACCACTCCAGGCTGAAGAGGAGGGGCCACCAACCTAAAAAGAACTACTTTCGGGAATGATCCATGCCATCAATTCTCCACCCTACGATTAGCGTGGGTAGATGGGATTCCACCACCCGTCTGCCCCTCCCGCCTCTCTCGTTGACCTGGGGTAAAGACCTAGGCCCCCGATCAATCGTGCCTAGGGGCTTCCTGCAACAGATAAGCATCTCCTACTCCAGGCCTCGGGAAGCATCAGTCTTAGGCACCTGGATACATCTGACAGTATGTACTCGAGTATGGAATCCATTCCATCGCCACCTGACACTACTAGACTAGGAGTACACTCCTAAATATCATGATGACTCTGCCTGGGGATAAGCATCGCCTAGTAGAAACGATTTACCATATGTAATATTCAGCAGTACAGGTATCAAAATGGTCAACTATCCATCAAATATCTATGCCCGGGAAGCTTCATGTCCCCTGAAAGGTGCCACCACCTACTACAGCGACAAGATAAGACATTGCTTGACAGATAGGTCATATCCCCTTGTCTAGCAGCTACGAACCATAGGCCAGTGCAGAGGGCAGACTAGCCCATCCACATCAACCCCCATGTGGGAAGGCTTAGCCACAAGTAAAGACACATCGAAGCAACCTCTCCAAGAATCATCTCAGGCGTTGTTCACCTCGTCGCCAAGAATGCCCGGGAGTCGAAAAGAACACCTGGGAGGCAAGAAGAAGACTCTACAACCGACGAGAACACCGTGGAAGCCCCAACTAACCTCTACGAACCGACCATCTCATGTCTGGGCCCTACTGGTCATGTAAATCTCCTCCTAGATGTAAAAGTAATTAGTTCGTAGTTATCCGACCGCCTCCCAGTCTATAAAAGGCTCCTACCCTTCTGGCAGGAGGCACAAGATCATTTCCCCCTTCACTTCACAAACTTCTTGAGCTCTCTGCTCACCCCATTGTAACCATTGTTCATCTTCGATATCAAACTACTGCACGTAGGGCTATTACCTCCATGAAGAGGCCCGAACCAGGATAAACCATATTGTGCTTTGTAGTTCATAAGTCCACATCGGAATACGAACGCACAATTTTGACCACGCTGTATCTTGCCAGTGCAAAAAACACCAACACAGTTCTTCCTCTTTTATTGTTCTTTTATGTTAGTTTTGTCCTTGTTTTTAGTTTCCTTTTTCCTTTTCCTGTTTTGTTTTTTATTGTCCTTCCTTGGACCCTTCTTTTTCACCTTTGTTTTTTTCCCTATTTGATGGTTGGATTCAAAGAGCTAAATATATTTTTATAATTTATTTTAATATGAATCAATGAAAAATCATCGATATTGAACAAATACTAAACAAAGGGTATAACTAGATATGCTCTTTAGTGACATGCTGATGAGTCTGAATATCAAATTGGAATAATAATTCTCCAATATGCATCATGTTTTGTCGTGTATATGTCGATGCCTCAATTTTTCCTTGACCTGGGGCCCACTGAAGAACCAAGCCCACAAAGTTCCAAGCCTAGTAAGGAGTCTGATTGTAAAGACACGGTAACTTAACTGATGTTAAAATGGCAGGATTTCAATTAGGAAACCGAATTTGTTAGAATTGAGTCAGGATCTAGCCAAATGTGATAAGGTGGTTCTCACACTATAAATATGTAACCCTGATCCCCAAGGAGGGCATCAGTTGACATTCTATACAATTGAGCTTGTTGCGAATCTACACAATACACTACTCATCAACTAAGAATAACAAAGAAAGTGGATGTAGGGTTTTTTATCCTCCGTGAGGCCTGAACCAATATAAACCGCGCGTGTGCTCAGAGATTGCTCTCAAACAGCTTGTTCCTCTCGTTCCTTCACAAAATATCTAACAACAGATGTCGACAGAGGCGCGCTAGGAAGGCGGGAGCCCTGAGATCCGTCTTAGATCGATGATGGTTTCGTGGAAGAATGACTTCAAGTTCCCAACGGGCACATGGTTCCACATCAGAACGTTGATGCTTGTGGCGGGGAACGATGTCGAGCTTGTGGTTCAAGCTCAGGATGACAGAGAGGAGGACAACTTTAGATTCCCTCTTGTTCTAAACAATTTGGCGACTACACTCCTAGGGTCAATCGAGCCCTCCTTCGGGAGCCCATTCGGACACATACCCATTTGTGGATCTAGGCTCCGGCTCTACCCTAACCACCTAGGGGCATAACAACTCGGCAGCAACGTTCCAATAGGCAATCAGGTTTTGGGGCTCTCCTTCCCGAACCCTCCTGCCAATGGATTTGACCGTGAATTCGTCTTCTGACCCTGCAACACCGATCGGTCGCGGCGATGCCTATTTCAAGTTCCATATATGAATTACAAAGATATAAAGTTTCATCCTAGTTGCAAGGTGGTTTTGTCGAATTGACCAATGCAAGTCACGAATGCTTTATCATAATATTGGAGTGGCCTCACCTTTTTTCAAGGTTTTTGGCCGAGTGTCTCACACACTCACTAAAATAGAAGATCTAATGGCTTATCCAATATGTAATTCATATTCTTAAACAATGTCAAAAGTCATCAACATGAAGTCTATGGGCTATCGTATTAATTGGAAATGGTGCTTTTTGTGTGGATCTATATTATAGTTTAAAGTTGTCATTGCCATAACTCAGCATACATTAAAATACTAAACTGCTATACAATTTTGGAGAGGCACAGGCAAATAGCTATGACGGTTGGGGATGTGGGTTGCAGCCCATAACAAGCCATTGTTCGTGGATGTATTTTTTCAAGTAATTGAAGACGCCTCAGTAAAAACGGTTGAGCTAGAGCCTAGGCTAATCAATGTCATAGAAGGAGAAGACTGGTGAGCATCTATAATGACATACCTTCGCCATTATTACGAGTCAAAGCTTCTCAAATAATCGATAATGACCTATATAAGACCTCCATATCTGGTCCCCTCTTATGATGCATAAGCAAGGCCAAAGGCCAAGAGTTACTCTCAGAAATTCACACAGGAGTCTACGGAGGCCACATAGGTGTCAGAGCTCTAGCCACCAAAGTCCTTCAGTAAGGTTTCTACTGGCCAACAGTGATTGATGACGCAGCAAGGCTAGTAGCAACATGCGAAGCTTATCAGAAATTTTCCCATTGGTCGAAGGCCCCAACTCAGCCTTCATAACTAATCACTCTGTCATGGCCTCTTCAGTGATGGGGCATTGACATAGTTGGCAAGTTAACTCCAGGCTAGGACAACTACACCTTCGAGCGGTTGAGTATTTCACAAAATAAATTGAGGCAAAGCCCATCACTAACATAAGCACCGCGACTATCAAGAAATTTTTCTAGCAAAACATCATCTGCCGTTGTGGCGTCTCGAGAGAAATCACTATCGACAATGCCAAGCAATTCGACAATGACATGTTCTAGGACTTCTGCCATCAAATCAGAACAAAGGTGGCCTTCGCTTCAGTTTATCACCCGCAATCCAATGGGGCACTAGAAATATCCAACACATTGATATTTGAAGAAATCAAAAATATTCTTGAAGGCAAGAAAAAAGGGCGAATGGGCTGAAGTGATGCTGAAGGAAATATGGAGTCGCAACAGAACAGTTTCCAGTGCAACAAATTTTGACACCATTTTGATTGCTATTTGGAGCAGAGGCAGTACTTTCAGAAGAAATCAAACACAAGAGTTTTTGAACAACAATGGAGGTTTCACCTTGCCCTAGCGAAGCCGAAGATAAAGATCTATTAGAATCTGACAGGCTCAAGGCGGTAACCAATCTGCAAAAGTATCAAGAAGAAATGAAAGCATTGAGAGATCCAAAGGTCAAACCAAGAGTGTTTGATGTAGGGGACCTAATTCTGGAGCATTATAAAAAAGAAATCAATAGATTAAAAATTGCCTTTAGATTATAAAAAAGAAATCAATTTATTTAGGTAAAAGAATTATTTTTGAAATTATTAAATTAATTTAGGCTCTACATAATTGATTGTTGCATTCATGCCACCATACATTTATTTTTACTGATGTACTGCTTTAGATTTATAGTGCGAGTGGAAAGCGTTCGCTTTCATCAAAATTCGAATTAGATCTAAATTCGTTCGAAAACCGGATTTTGAAAAGAATCTCTAAAAGGCTTATTTTTAAAATTCCTGTGATTTAAATTTTGAATTGAAATTCAAAATCATTTTGATTCAAAAGTTTCAAAATCCAAAAAGCTTAATTTTTAAAAAGATTCAAATTTTGTTTTGAATTTTCAAAACATGCTTCAGTTTATTTTTAATCCCTCTGTTTAAAGCACTTGGTTTAAATTTAAATATTTAAACCAAATTTCAACTTTCAGATTTAAAAAGTCCCCAAAAATATGTTTTGATTTTATCCTATTTTGAATCTAGTTCAAAGTTTGTTTGAAAATGTTCAAAACTACTTGAATGAATCCAAATGTTTGAACCAAAATTTGAAAAGCTCTTTTCATTTTTCTGCGCGGCCTAAGCCATATTCAGCCCGTTTTCCCTAGGCAGCCTAGCTTGGTTCATATTTTTATTTTCATCTTTTTGTCTGAATCAGCCTGCTAAATCCATCTGGCCCGCTCGAAAACCTTGCATCAGCCTAGGTGGCTTCTCAGCCCACGTGGCCCACGAAGGCCTAGCTCCACTCATCCCCTTCCTCTAGACACGCTGTGCTACCACCCGCCTTCGACCGAAGCACCGCCGCTCTGCCCGACTTCCGGCCGCCTCACCTTCTTCCCCAAAATGAAATGGCTCCGCCGCCCCATCCTATCTCCCTCTCTTCTGTTTCCCTCGCCTTCAACTCCCATAACCGAAGCACTCATGATCATCAAGACTCTCTACCACCGACCGACGAGCTCCTTTGTAGATAGCCCACCTCCGTCGCCCTCCGGCCTATATAAAGGGAGCACGAGCACCCCCTCCCTCCTCTTCATCCAATCCCACCCCCAACTCCCTTTCTCCGCGCTCCAAACGCTGCCTCATTGAGCAACTCCAGATGCCGCTATGCCTCAACGTCGCCAGCCCAAGTCTGTCGCCGTGTTGCCCGTTCTCGCCATGGATAAGGATCCTGAGACCCTCCTCTACCTCTCTAGCTCACCCTCAATGAACCCCATGCGCGGAAATGGCCCCAAGACTGAGCTCCGATGAGCTCACCTCCCTGGCCATGGCTGAGTCCACGGTGGACCAACTTGAGTCGTGGTATACAGCTCATGTGCCTGGTCCATGCAAATTTTAGTTGAAAAAAAATCCCAAACCGATTAATCCCACAAGTTTTACACTAAGGTCCCTCAACTCTGCTCAAATTCAAGACTAGTCCTTGAGCCTATTTTAAAACTCAGATTAGCCTTGTCTTTTTACAGTTTAGCCTCTGATCTTTCATATAATTGCAAATTACACCCAATATTTTTACATAGGACCCCCTAGCCTTTTTATATTTAGGTTTTAGCCCTTAATATTTTCTGTTAAGTCCCTATTTAAGTTTTTGAAATTGCAATTAGGCCCTTGTCTTAGTTTATTTATTTTCTATTCAAACCCTAACCTTTATACTCTTATATCTTTTGAACCGTAGATCTGATTTAGAAGATTCTTGCACCCACGTGATCGTAGCGATGAGTAAATCATTCTAGTACTGTTTGTTTAGTCTTAGACCATGTTTGGTGTACTGTTCCTTAGTATGCTTGTTTGTTATTTCTGGTCATCGTTGAATTAGACGTCCTGTCGTTTGAGGATCTTCAAGAATCTTCAAGACGACCAAGGTGAAGACTGAGCGGTAGCAAAGGGAAAGAGGCAAGTGAATCCTTGATCAATAGCACCTATTCTTTCTTTCTTGCTCTATTTACTATTTATGATCTGCATGAAATAATG
>VSTD030000310.1:0-17044 GCA_008808055.3 Sporobolus alterniflorus | reverse complement strand
GTGTATTGATGATGTTATCGTCTTCAGCTGCCAGAAAAGGCCCGTATCCATGATGTATGTCACGTTGCATTGTTGAAGAGATTTGATGGAGAACCACCTGATGCCACAGTACCTCTTCCACCTATTCAGCATGGGAGGGTGTTGCCAGTACCTGATAAAATTCTGCGTGCAAGAATGAACCAGGGAACATGGGAAATCCTAGTATCATGGCAGCATCGACCATCAACAGAGACTACTTGGGAGAATGTAGAAGCCTTCAAGAAAGAATACCCTGACATATAGCTCGTGGACGTGCTATTTCTCAGGGAGGGGGGTAATGTTATCGATTCCTTCGTCGGCAAGTAGTACTACCACAGAAGGAAAGCTCCGAAGGAAACTAAAGATAGTACATTGAATCAGAATCGTAATAAGCTAAGACTTTCCAATTTTAATATGGGAGCCTCATCTATAAAGGGAACCGATAGTTGTGTTTAGGAGCATCGAAGAAATAAAGTTTGCTTAACGGCGGACTTGATCTTCGGTCATCGTTGCGAGTGACATTCATCGCCGTGCTGGCAAGATCGATTCCGCCGCCAATCCACCTCACGATCCCCTACGATCCGATCCTTACATTGTGCTTGTTCCTCCGCTCGACCCTGATCGCCGGGTCCGTAACAGGGGCAGTGGAGAATGTTGTTGTAATTTTGTTTCCTCTTTTCATAGAGTATTAGAACACTCATTTTGGTGGAGTAAAGAAGGCATCAGAATTTTTCTGAGCACAAGCTGTTGTGCTGATCTGCAGTTCAGAAAGTGTAGCAGATTGAAGTCTGTTTTGTGGCTTTTAGAGATTGATTCTGACCAACCCACTAAAACAAAAAGTGTAGAGCATATTAGTATATTTCCAGGGAGTCTTTATTAATATTTGTCCAAGGAGTAGTATTGGAGTTATGAATTTTTGAAGATTTCTGTCAGTTTCATTGGTTCAATGCAGAATCTGTTCAAGATCATTTTAAGGAACTTTAGAGGCCGAATCTGAGTAGGGTTATGAATCAACAGTTGTAGCTTATTATTGTATTCCAATTGTAGCTATATTCATATTGTCTTTATTTTATTATTGTATTGTAGTGTGGTAACACCTCCAAACCTGTTGTTTTGTTTTCGGGTGTTACAGTTAGCCACCACCACACGTGGTCTGCACCCCCACGGCAGGCACCTCGCGCTGGCTCCTTCACCACCATCATCATCATTATGCTCCGGCGTCACCCCTGATCAATCATCATCACCATGGCCACCACCTCGTGCCACCAATGACCCATCATTCTGCTTGATGTCGTGCAGCTACTTTAGTTTAGAGAGTTTGTAAGCTGCTTACAAATAAGTTTGAGTGCATGCATGTCACCAAGACTGAATCTGTGTGGCATGCAGGCGACCGTTGCTGCAGAAAAGAAGGATGCAATACAAAACGTTTTTGTTGCTGTTTCTTTTTTGCTCTTGTATCAGAAACTGGGTCTGCTTGATTCTGTTCAACACTCGTGACTTCGTAATTTTGGAACAAGGAAGTGTGCACAAAACATTTATTTTGTGAAGGAAATCGACGAGCAAAAACTGTTCTGCGTACGAATGACTGATTTTGACTCGATCTATAGCACTCTTTTCACATCCTGAGATTTAGTTACTAATATGGTAGTGAATTCTTTTGCCACATAGTAACAAGTTAATGATTCGGTGACTTTCTCTGGCAAATGCTAATGCCTTGCGTTTTTGTCGTGAAATAGTACAAATTTTATATTTCTGAGTTCTTAATGTTATGAATGATAATCTGTGATAGAGTTGAGGCAAACACATAGATAACCTATCATATGATTATTCTGGAAAGAAATACTAAGGAGAGGTATGTTGGAGTTTCTCCAATAACTTAAAATTGGTGTTAAACAATTTTTTTGCCACATGTCACTGGGTCAGTGGTCAGCAGTTATAGCTTATTTCTCAAAACGAAATATTGTAATACTTGATTCAGTAAAAATTTGTAGATACAAGCAAAAAAGTAAGTTCACTGGATTGCTGGAGTGACCAATAAATGAGTGTGCGGGATGTTTTCTATCAAATATAGAGATACTTGATTGGTACATCCATGGACCTTCGGGGTCACATATAACAATTACTGAGAACTACCAGCAGGGTTCAATGCATTTGACACTTTTGCTCACGCTCCATTTAATCGATCTTGTCATGTAAAACTACCTGGCGGCAGCAAGAAGCAGACTGCATTGTGTACAATCATCAACAATTTAGTCTTCTTAATACAAAGATACGCAACTCTCCTAGGTATTCTAGAAAAAATGTTTGACACATTTCATGTAGTTCATCTACTTCTAAACATGATGCAATGATAGTAATGCTACGTATGCTAATATACCTTCAGATGTTCTGAAGGCGCACTAAGCCTCTAAATTGTCATATATTGACCCTAACCATAATGTCCGCTCCTTTCATTTTATCATATAATTAAAGAATGAGAACTTCAACTGAGGAGGCTGGTGGATTCAATAATTGATAGTTCCAATTCTTCTTATTATAAGTTATCTCAAAGACACAGACAAGTAATCTTTTTTTATTTCTCTTCTTCAAAATGTGTAATTATAAATATATCTGCTGAAAAGCCTCGATATGTTTAAATAAGAAATCTGCTAAACCCACATCATTGGGTCACTAATTATTATTAAGAATATATCTAATATTTAAAAGAGTATTTTTGTATTAATACGGACACAACCCTTGGATTAACTTTCATTTCAGGTCATATCCATCGGATCTGATAGTTAAATTCCCGGTCCAATAAAATAAATGACTGTACTCACATCCTTTCCACACTTTGAGTATCAGTAGGAAGAGATCCTTAAAAATTACAGAGTAAAAAAATAACAGATATATTAGAAAACAAACTTTTGTCATATCTAACTCTTATTATTTAGAATTTTGTATATTTTATGAGATATATTGTCTGGATTATATTTTAAAGAACTGCAGTGCCATCACTTAGATATATGTCAATTAATAAATAGCACTTAACTTTTTTCTAGGTAAACAATGTGATGCGCCATGAGAAGGGAAGTAGTTATTACAAGAATCTCTTTAATATGCCAACTAATTACTACTCCCACCTTTCTTAAATTGTAGTCGTTGTTGACTCTTTAAGTTACATTTGACCAGTTGTCTTATTAATTTTCTAAAAAATATATCATATATTTTGTTATAATTTGTTTTATCACCAAAGAATATTGAAACATGACTTATAGTTTGACATATTTGAACAAATGTTTTAAATTAGACAAATGGTCAAACATAACCCAAAAAGTCAACTATGACAAAAAATTAAGAACTGGGAAGTAGTGATTGATAGTTTCCATTACCATGTTTTGCACTAGAAGAGACCATAGGCTAACGACTATATATATAGGCAATACCCGGGTTACCAAGACGCACAACAAGCTAAGAGCCTAAGACATGGGAAGCTTCTGATTACCAGCTTCTCTTGTCGAAGTGTCGACATGGATGCCATGACTGTGCCAATGGCAGTGTTGCTGGCACTGCTTCTGGTTGCGCCGTCCACATGCTCCGGAGCAAGGTCTGCACCACCATGGCAGGCACCCGCACCACCATCATCATCATTATGCTCTAGCTTCCCCCCTAATCAATCATCATCACCATCACTATGGCCACAAGCTCATGCCACCAACGACCCGTCTTTCTGCTTGATGTTGTGCAACTACTTTAGTTTAGAGATTCTGTAAGCTGCTTACAAATAAGTTTGAGTGCATGCATGTCACCAAGACTGAAGCCGTGTGGCATGCAGGCAACCATTACTGCAGAAAAAAAAGGATGCAATACAAAACGTTCTTTGTTACTGTTTCTTTATTGCTCTTATATCAGAAACTGGGTTTTGTTGATTCTGTTCAACACTCATGACTATCATAATTTTGGAACCAGGAAGTGTGCACAAAATGTTTATTTTGTGAAGGAAATGGAAGAGGAAAAATTGTTCTGCGAATGGCAGATTTTGACTCTTGGCTCTCTTTCTCTGGCAAATGCTAATGCCTTGCATTTTTTGTCGTGGAGTAATACAAATTTTATATTTCTGAATTCTAAATGGAATGAATGATAATCTGTGATAGATTGAGGCAACAAACATATCGATAACCTATGATGTGATTATTCGGGAAAGACAACATTATGGAGAAGTCTGTTTGAGTTTCTCTAATAAGTTAAAATTGGTGTTCAGCAATTTTTTTACCACGTGTCACTGGCTCAGTGCACGTCTACAGCACATGATGGACACCACCATCACATGTATGGCCCTGACCACCACCACAACGCCGATGCTCTGTACCCAGACCACAGCTGGATGTATAATGGTTGGGACAAGGATGAGAAGCACTCAGATGAGTGGCTGGCCAACACCACAAGTTTTGTGGACCTTGCTGTTTTGTTATCAAAGATGGTGCGGTGATCATGTAGCAGGTGCTAGAATACAAGGTTCTTGGACAACAAGAACGTTATTGCCGTAGACCTGTTTCAGCATGATTTCATGTCAGGTTGAGGTGTGGAGATTTCACGCTGAGTCCGGTACTCAAGTCCTAGAAGAAGAGGATGGATGAGATCCTTGAAGCTATACAAGCAGAGATTATCGAGGATCCTCCAACAGCGGAGGTTGAAGCATTCTTCAAGCTTCTCAAAGCTTTAGAAGAGTCGCTGCATGAACACACCAAAGTCAGCCTCCTTGCTTTCATCACCCGACTTATGGTCATTAATTCTAAGTATTTCTTCTCCAATAATTGTTACAACGACCTCATGACATTGATCGGCGATATCCTTCTGAAGCCTCATAAAGTGCCTAAAGACATGTAGTAATCCAAGAAAATGCTTTCTAGTCTCAGTTTGAAATATGAGAAGATTGATGTGTGCCCAAACAACTGCATGCTTTTCTGGAAAGAGCATGCTAAAGAGAGAAATGCTTAAAGTTTGGTCAATCGAGGTTTGTCAGAGTTATGAACGAGAATGGCAACAAGGTGCCAACAGAAGTTGCACATATATAAGCAGATTCATTACTTTCATGTCACACCTCAGTTGGTGCAGTTGTTCATCTCAAAAAGAACCGCCAGATAGATGTCACTATAGGAAATTGCGAAAAAATTGTTGGTTTAAACCAAAGAATTTACAAATTAAACCGACGAATTTACAAATTAAATCAACAAATTTACTTTATATTTGTCGGTTAACTGAACCAACTAATGAATATATGACCGACGAACATAAGTCCACATATTCGTCGGTGATGTGGCACCGACGAATATAAGGGATTATGTTCGTCGGTGCCACATCACCCATGAAGATATCGGGGGGTTGATGTGGTGGCCAAGCCATGGCCACTTGTGCCCACACGGGGCGGGCCGTAGTGGTCACATCACCCATATATTCGTTAATTAACCAACGAATATAAATGCCACATGAACACATAAATTCATTGGTTAATTGATGAATTTATTTAATTTTTTACTACTACTTGTTTTGGCTACCAAACGAGTTACAAGTATCTTAACAAAACTAAAATACAAAAACTGCCATGTCGCAACTCGAAATTCACTCCATCGCATCGTCAATGGATCTGCCCGTGTTTGGGTTCAAGAGGGCATCGACGAAGTCATCTCCTGCCCCGCTGATGCCTATATTTTCATAAAAAATAACAAGTCATCTACATTTGGATTGAATTTGCATAAACTTGGCTTACCATGGGTAGCGAGGAAGAAAGTCGGTAAGGTGCATCCACAGAAGCATTCCAAAGGGAGATGGTGCTTGCCCTCCAAGTGGACATGCCCACGGCATCGGTGACAGCGAGTAACCCTGACCCGACTGTGGGGAGGAGTGCTGAAAAACTGAACTAGAGGCGGCGGGCGCTAGAATCCTGCACCCTGTGATGACCAGAATCTAGCTGGAGGCGGTGCTGGAAGGTTGACCAGCTCTAGGAGATCCTCCCCATGGCATCACATGTTCTTGACTACTCTAAGAACCCTATAACACAACAAATATTGAGTCATGTTTAATAATTCAAATTCTGATTTGAATAAAAAGACAAGTTTACCCGTGAACTATCGGTGTGTGGGGTCGATGGATCACCCGGTGCGATGGGACGAGAAAATGGCAGTGGTGTGCCATATGGAGAATAGCCATACTGAAAGGATTACGTTAATCATTAGTTATGCAGTTAAGAAATGTTTGAAATTGGACATATTGTATATGTTAAGACATTTACCTGCATCATGGAGATGATGTACTATTGGCTTTGCATCAGTTTGTTAATTAGTTCATCCTGACATCTCAACCTTTCCTCCGTTTTAGTGTCCAGGCTTTGGTGAGACTGACTGGATGAGGAAGTGGAGGAAGTATGTCATTATCGGGAATAACTCCCACGGTCTACAACCTCATCGCCCAAAGCAAGCCTACAATAAAATTATTATAAACTGGCAATACTTAATGTAAGACAATCAATACCATCACATACCTTCCAGGCGGGGTACCTCCACCCGTAGCATATGCAGTGTCGATGTTGAAGGGTACTGACCTTGGGTCTTCTAGCTCTGGCATGTGGATCTTCTTTAACTCCTCTGTATATTGGTCTTGTGGAATATTGAGTTTAATACGGATATAACAATTGATACGTAAGAGTAAAAACTAGTACTTACCAGCTTCTCGGTCGCGTCTGCATTGCCTTGATGTGAAGGCTACCAAACATCCAAATAATGGGGATCGACCCCAGTTCTTGCCTTCTATAACAAAGAATTCAACATTATAAATATGTTAGATACGCAAAACTTGTGGAATGAGATTATGAGTATGTACCATCCTCTGGGTCTTGCGGACATGTCCATCCTCACCGTAGCGGTGCACCAATGGCTTGCTCAACCGATTCTGCCGGTTTTGCTATGAGATGACTCTGAAGTCATCGGACGCCCACCAGCTGCACAACTAGTTCTAAGCCTCTGGATTCTTAACCAACCAATCGACCGCACCATGAATGTGCTGGTCCTTGGTCAGGTAGATCCCATGCGCCCGTGTGGGCTTCATCTACTGCTTCAACACATACATGTAGTAAATAGTAATAGATATCAGGCATGCATGTATGCAGATGTCCTTGATCACCTTTCATGCAGCGTTGTTGAACACGGAGCTGACATTGACCTCGCTAACTCCGTCCACCAAGCAAAAGTGTTCCTACATGTAAGGAAGAATTAAATTTGCATATCAAAGTAAAAGAAATTAAAATTTGAAATTTATTTACTAAACTCACCCAGAACATATTCACCATGACATCCTGGAAAGAAACTTGGTCGGTGTACTGCCAGAGTGCCCAGTGGGTCCACGACTATGCAACTTCTCATCGGCTGGCCACGTGAACCATGCCGCTGTATAGCAACCGACAAAACATCCCCGACTTTGTGTTGACACACGTGCAGTGTCCTTGGCCGTTCCAGTTGATGTCCTCCCACTGCCTCTCACCAATTGGACAAATCATAGTCCTATCCTCCCAGCTCCTAGCAGGTGGAGCCAGGAGAGAGCGTCACAACCTGTAAAAATTGAATTAGTTATTTCATACATAAATTAATCTAAATAGAATTAAAAGTCAACTAATCTATAATTGATATGCTGCTGGTAGTGGTCTCCACCCTACTGGACACCCTCCTCATTAACGTACTCCGACGATGACCCCTCCCACTCCTCGGTCACCTCCTACTGCTCGGGGGCCTCCTACTCCTTGGGAGTCCGCAGTTGGGTCTCTCCGACCATCTGGTTGGTAGCCTCCACCTATGTCCCTCCAACTGACTGCTACTCCTGGTCGTGCAGCACCCCAAGGAGTTTCTCCTATCACTGAAGAGAGGTCATTGTTCCACGCAAATAAAAACAAGACATATATCAAATAAAACATAACAATGAAATCAAATGAGCAAGAAATAATTATGTTAACACCCTATCTACTAACCAAGTTCCATAATTTTAGTGTCTATTTGATATCAGGAACTTGGAAAGAAATTTGGAACTTTTCAAGGTACCTAAAGGGGTAATTTATCAAACTATGTGCCACCATGGCTGTCCACTGACTGGGAAGGCCACTTGGCGGCTACGTTGGCAAGGAGGTGGCAATGAGGAACTAACTTCACTAAGTCCGTTTGGCCAAAATTCCTGGCCGACCCACCATGTGGTGGCCGCCCGGCCATACACTTCCAAGCAAACTCCTCAACCAAGTCAGGAAACCGCTCTTGGGACACTATAAATACCCCCTTAGCTCCACTTTGCAACACACACATCCATTTCAGAGATTCCACTTGCAAAGCTCCAGTGCATTACTGTAGTAGTCAGGCGTAGCCCTGTCAGCAGAGCAGTGAGGTTATAAGGACCCAGAAGGCCACCCGGCCTGTCGGGAGCCCTCCTTGTAGCTCAAGTGCAGAAGCTCAACCAGAATCCTATATATTCCATCAAGGGGTCTGTGCTGGGGTACCTCGGGAGAAGTCGGAGTCCCAGCCTGTCAGGATGGCTCTACTCCGACACCTCGGATTTGGGTAATTTACCAATCATAGTAAGTTATCCATTCACTTCTTTTATGTCATTTGTGCATTTACATATCATACATTAGAATTGGATATTGTCTTGTTGGATATACGATCCCTCGTCTGAGGACCATCGAGAGTAGTGGGACCCGGTGTGATGACTATTACTCGGTACCTCGGAGGCCTTTGCCTTGACGTTAGGTTAAAGGTCCTAGACATAGCAACTGATGTGATATCAGGGGTTATTGTCTATACTTGAGGCACTGCTAGCCATACGGAATGTTGTGTGGTACCCATAGGAGTGATAGTCCTATTAGGGCTTCATAATCCACCATGTAGCTGGACCGGTATGTGGGCCCCTCCCCTGTCTAGAGGCACCATAGCCCCTTTTGTGGATTCCATGTTGTGCTATGGGTCGATCAGATGACATAAGTCTATCCCTCAAAATAGTTCAGAATTCTAAGGTACATATATGCATTCCCCATATTTACATACTAGTAGTCTTACTCTTACCCAGACTAGGTGAACTCTTAGCTCATCCTTTAGAGCTATGGTTCCTCCATATGTGTGTGTACGTTATCTTCCCATCACATAACCCCTACAAAGTCTAGTATTGTTTGCTACATTTATCCTCATTTGATCCTATGGATATTGTAGAGTTATTGATTCCCTATGGATTTGATACCCTAGAATACTCCTGGGTGAAGGCTACAATTGGCATTTGTACGCTTGCAGATTATTCTATGGCTAAAGAATGCCAACAAGCTTTCTGGCCCCATTACTGGGGAACATAGTTAAGTCTATCTATTTGAAGAGTAAACAACATATAACTAGTAAATATTATTAGTATTTGTAGTATTATCTTTTGATCTATTTTTTGTGGTCTTAACAGAGATATGCTAGACTGGATTTGACCCTCCAGCAATCAACCACACGATCTAGAAGATCTGTGGAAGTCAGTCTTTCAAAGACTCTCAATCACCGCTATCCAGATCAGAAGTCTATCAGATTACCTTTGGGCATCATCTCAAGCCTCAAGATCAAAAATCCATCAGATCACTGATCAACTTCAACAACCATAAATATTTGAAGCACTGATACCCTAGGATGTGAAGATGGACCCATCATCGAGGCATGGGAACACCTTTAGAATTACATTCTGAGGTGCCTCAAGATGGAAGACTAGTTCATCATATGAAATTTTATTGCTAACTGAGTTGAGCAGAATGTGGTCACATTGATGTGAAGGTAGCAGGATTTTCTAGCCAAGGTCAAGATGATGAACAATTCAGAGTTGAACCCATGAGATCCACTACATTAAAAGTAAGGCTAAAGATCAAAGCCCGAGAGGAAGTTAAATTTGCATCATCTGCCATTATTGCTCCATATCTTGTTTGAGTGGAGCAATACATGGCTTCGATACAAAGGAGATTCTCCCCTCTACCAACTGTCATAATGGATCTTGAGGAAAGGTTAACCACGTGTCACCGGCTGCTTGCGTACCATATCTTGTTTGAGTGGGACATGAATGGTGATTTGACTAGAAGGAAACCTTTTCCATAAAAAAACCCACCGCGGAGCTGCCAATCATCAAACTAGATCATGAGTTAAGACAGTCTTGCAAGCGGACTTAAAATGTGATGCTCTTGCCGGGAGGTAAACCATCAGTTATCCTAATTAGTTTCTAGTGTTGAATATAGGAAGTATTGCTTGCTAATTCCATTGCTCATGATTTCTATTCATGTTTTATATTGGTGGATCACCCCGCCTCTATCTTATGGTTTTCTATCACCCATTCGGCTAATGCTTAATGCTGACACCAAGGGTACTAGGTCCTTTTCTGTGCATCATTTTTGTGAGTATTGTTGCAGGATGAAGAAGGCATTTCAGGAAGGTCAAGCATGTTCTCTCATCTACTTCATCTAGATGAGACACCTCATCACACTCTTGGAATGTGTCACTCGACTTGTCATAGTCTTCATCCTTCATGCCATTACAGCACGGGCCGCATAGTCGAGTCACAATCCTGCACAAGCCAGAGGTCACAGGATCAAGAGTGATAGAGTCTTGTGATGAAATTTCTGGAGGGAATCGGAAGGATCAAGGACACGATGGAGGAGTACATGAAGCTGCGCTCCTCCATCAACTCATGTAAAAACATAATTGACAGCCTCTTCGGCCACCTTGGCCTCGATCGTGACGCTTAAATCATGCAAGGATTTAAGCTTGGGGAGGAGCCAGGGTGCTTGGGTATGAGTGGTGCTTGTCTCATTCAATTTTTCCGGTCATTTCACCATTTGTCTTGTTATCCACATCATCATTACTTCTGGCATGTATCTTAGCAGCAATAATCTTCTAGTATTTAGGTTTAGAGAGCCGAATAAAAACTCCCACAAGACATAGTTAAATCTTGCATTCTCCAATCCCAATGAAATCTATTTCAAGTACTCGTGCATGATTATTGCTGCCATGAACCAAATCCTATATACTCATATTTGTGTTACCCACTACAATTCATTCTCTTGACATGTAAGGTATCCACATCATCAACTACCACATCACCCACCAATTATCAAATCACCACTACATCTACCACATAATCTTATACAGTACAAAACTTTAAAATGATTAATCTCACTAATATGATATCAATTTTAAATTCCATTTTCACTGTTGTGTTCTATGTCATGAGATGAAATTATTAGTATGGTTATGTCTTGTTAGACACAAACATCCCATGTGAGCAATTCCACATATAGCCATGTCTAGGTTGTTGGGAGGTGTGATATCATAGTCGTGTTACTTCTGCTATGCCTTTATTATGAAATTTATTAAAGTTGAATAAATTTAGAAAAGATCTTCAACCACATTTATATTCCTACCAAGACCAAATAATTATCCATGTAGCAATGTTTGTGTGTGTTGAGCTTTGTTAAGGGATGTGTTCGTTTTGAGTTTTGAAATATTTTCAAATCAATTTTATTCCTTTGCGAAATCTTGTTTGCTAGCCTCACCCAAAAATATTGGCATGCTTAAGTCCATTTCAGAGTATGCGTCAACCACCGATATATCCGCAACTGCCCCACTTTCATATTCATGGTGTAGCCACTTCCATCCCATCCAAAGAAAATTTGAAGTTTGTTTTCTCCTCAAATATTTTCAAAATCCCAAAATAAAGAGACTGAGCTGGAAAAAAACAAAGAGAAAAGAAAATAAAAAGGTATTGAAAGAGAGAGAGAGAGAAGAGCTCTGAAAGGCTCTCATGATAAAGGGATGAATATTCTTAGAGAAGAGAAAAAACCATTTCAACTTCAAGTCTTCTCGCATGAGTCCATTTTATCTCTTCCTTTACATCTTAACCCTTCTTCTAAATTGTTTTGAAAAAATATTCTTGACTCTTTTGGAACCATCCCTTAGCTTTGCAATATGCATGACATAAGTTGGATTCTTTTTCCCTATCCATGAATTCCACATATTAGCCAGTAGATGATAGGAAGAAAAAGGAGTAGTTATTTAGTCTAGGTGAGGAAACACAAACCAAAAGAGTGCCTGAGTGCCTAAGATTGAGAAACCTCATATAATCATTGATAAATTCTCTCCAAGTTATTTTCAAAAAGAGGCTAAGTAGGAAAGACTTAGATGAAAGGTTCCACCTTTCAATGGCCCAAGATATGGTCTACACATCAAGAGATCCATGAGGTAAGATAGGGACCACATGGTATGATCGTACTAATTAATTTGGTAAATTTGAGCAATGGTGTACAGTTGTGGTTGTTCCAGATTTCTTGCATAGCTTCAGGTTTAGCTTTGCTCGAGGACAAGCAAAAGTTTAATCTTGGGGGATGTGTTGGCAGTCATGAAAGGAAAATTTCATATGCCAACATGTTGAGTATCTACAAGAAATAACTATGATAACACCCTATCTACTAACCAAGTTCCATAATTTTAATGTCTATTTGATTTCAGGAACTTGGAAGGCAATTTTGAACTTTTCAAGGGACCTAAAGGGGTAATTTATCAAACTACGTGTTGCGATGGGTGTCCACTGACCGAGAAGGCCACGTGGGACCAAGCCCCGGCCAAGTGGGCCCAGAAGCTGACCGACCGGCCCCATCTTGGTCGCCTGGCCCCTGTTTGGTGCCAAATCAACTGAAACTTGGTGACTACATTGGCTATGAGGCTGTAACAAAGAACCGACTTCACTAAGTTGGTTTGGCCAAAATTCATGGTCGGCTGGCCACATAGTGGCCGCCCGGCCATACATTTCCATGGAAACTCCCTGGCCAAGTCAGGAAACTGCACTTGGGACACTATATATACCTCCCTTACATCCACTTTGCAAAACACACACATCCATTTCAGAGATTCCACTTGGAAAGGTCCAGTGCATTAGTGTACTAGCTAGGCGTAGCCCTGTCGGGAGAGTGGTGAGCCTCTGAGGACCCGAAGGTCCTCCTGGTCTATCAGGAGACCTCCTTGTAGCTCGAGCATGGAAGCTTTACTAGATCTATAGGATTCCGTCAGAGGGTATGTGCTTGGATACCTTGAGAGAAGTCAAAGTCCTGACCTATCAGGATCGCTCTACTTTGACACCTCATATTTAGGTGATTTACAAGGAAGTTATCCATTCACTTCTTTTATGTCATTTGTGCATTTACAGATCATATATTGTCTTGTTGGATATACGGTCCCTCGTCTGAGGACCATTGAGATTAGTGGCACCTAGTGTGGTGACTGTTACTCGGTACCTCAGAGGCCTTTGCCTTGATGTTAGGTGACAGATCCTAGACATGGCAACCAAAGTGGTGTCGGGGGTTATTGTCTATGCTTGAGGCACTGTCGGCCATATGGAATTTTCTGTGGTACCTGCAGGAGTGATAGTCCTGTTGGGGCTTCGTAATCCACCACGTAGTTAGACCTGTATGTGGGCCCCTCCCCTATCTGGAAGCACCATAGCCCCTTGTGTGGATTCCTTGTTGTGGTATGGGTTCATCAGATGGCCTAAGTCTATTCCTCAAGATAGTTCCGTAGTCTAAGGTACGTATATGCATTTCGTACATTTACATATTAATAGCCTTACTCTTACCTAGAATAGGTGAAACCTTAACTCATCCTTTAGAGCTATGGTTCCTCCATATGTTTGTGTCCATTATCTTCCTATAATGTAAGCCTTGCTATGTTTAGTATTGTTTTATATGTTTATCCTCGTTTGATCCTATGGATATGGTAGAATTATTGCTTCCCTGGGGATTCGATACCCTGGAATACTCCTAAGTGAAGGTTACAATTGGCATTTGTACGCTTGTAGATTATTCTATAGCTAAAGAATGCCACCAACTATTACCACAAATAAGGACAAACTCTCGACCTGCTTACGTTTCCCTTTTGAGGAAATATGGTGCCACATCTGGTCATAATTAAAAAAGGTTAGTATAGAATTTTATAGGATAAAAAATATTATCTTATAACAATAATAGGTAATTTACATAGCAAAAGTCATCAGCATCGGAATTTGCTTCCGTGACACATGTATCAGGTCATTAACATCTTTCTTGTCATTCAAGAAGATGCTTTGATTTATGTACACATTTCTTTGAATGACATGGTTCTTCTTCCAATAACTCTGTGTCACTTGTAGCTAATTCTGCGAGACCTACCCCGTCAGATACCATGAAACTCTGGTGTCCTCCGATTTCTTCTTGGTAGATATTAGCATCCTCGTGTCTTTCTATGAACTCATCACATTGCCAAGTTTGCATTTTGGGATTAACTTTGTATACAACCTACAATTTTTTCAAGCTTGAGTGAGGTTAACTTAGCTAGTACACTTGTTGTGCTTGAAGAATCCAATTATGCAAGCAAGCAAAAGATTGTTGTTTGAATAGCGCAATTCATGCTTCACCTCCACCATACCAAAATCATCCACTCTAGTGTCATTGATTGGATCGAACCAATCACATTGAAACAACACAACCCTCACCTCTTTGGCGCCATCGAACGTATACTCAACAATATTTTTGAAGAATCCAGTAGTAGTCGATAACGTAGCCGGTAGCATCTACACCACATCTTACTACTCCACTATTTGTTATGGCTGTAAGTGGATGACTCACTTCTAACTTCATCGTCCGAAAATGGTATTCATTGATATCATAGCGACTATACTTCAATGTTTTCACTTGACCATGTGCTAGCTATCGCAAGTCATCAGAGACACTGACATCCTCCATACACTACATATGAAGAAATACACAACATTACAAATGTTATGTGACATATGAAGTACAATTACGAAAGAAAAAGGATGAAGAGAAATTACTTGTTGGTGGAACCACTTCACTTCAAAAAGCTTGGACCACCTTTGAGCCTATGCTCACACATGTAATCCAGTTTCTTCAATGTAGGTTGTTCACAAGATATCCAATATGTTTTGTCAAACATCTTTAGATATGGTTGGACTTCCTCAATGTTCGTGTACATGTAAAGCATGGAATAGTTCCACTCCTTATCAGTAACATAATGTGAACAAGGAGCCACAATACCTTTATCCTTCCATTGAAAAATTGATAGCTCACTCAATGGAACATCTCTTACTACATGGTACCGTGTTGTATGAGCATTCACGTTGTTGGCACATGAGAAATACATACTTGAGAAGTTTGTAATCTCTTTACACGCAAATTCATCCACAATACACCCCTCAACCCCTGCCTCTGCGAACCATAGATCTAAGTTTTTCAAATTCTCTTTCTTGACTATACATCCACCTGAACTACACAAGTCCTCCAACCCTAGCTTCCCAAGGTAAGTGCACTAGCAAATGTTGCATCGCATTGAAGCATCTGAAAGGGAATACTTTTTCCATCATACATCTCATTTGAGACTTCTTAGCACAAATCTCTGCCTGTAGAAGTAACTAAGTTCAACCAACATCTTCATCAAATCGGCTTTAAAATAGCCACGGAACATTATCGGCATCAGTCTTTCTATGAAAATATGGTAGCCGTGGCTCCTCAGTTCATTGAGTTTACCAGTGCCGACATTAACTGCTCATTTTATGTTTGCCGCATAGTGGTTTGGAAACTTCAATGTCTTAAGCCACTTCAGTATCTCTTTCCTTTCTACCGGCTTCAAACAGTATGGAGTCCTTGGTCTACTCATATTTCCCTTTGCAATTGTTTTAGCCTCTAGCGAAGGACGATCACAGAGAGCAACTAAGTCCTTCCTGGCATTCATATTATCTTTCATGAAACCACTAATATCAAGACACATGCTCATGATGTTTTTTGAAATGTTTCGCTCCTGCTGCATCAAAACAATGTTGTGGGGTAGTATCAATCCTTTTGTGTAAGATAGTTCCCAAAGACAACTTTTATGAGTCCAATTGTTCTTTTCATAGTAACCTTCAAACTCACCATTTTCTAACTCCTTCAGGTCATCAAGCATTTTCATGGCATCTGCTATGAGTTTTCACTTTGGTGACCCTTTTCTAACGGTTTTGCCTTTCAGAAACAACCGTCTGTCACTCCTCAACAAGTGATTCAATGGAAGGAACTTTCAATGACAATCAAAGAAAGTGACTTTATTATCATGCTCTAGCTTGAATGCATCGGAGTCATCCATACATATTGGACAATTGAGCCAACCGTGGACACACCAACAAGCAAATTTGCCATATGTCAAATATTCATGGATTTACCTAGATAGGCAGCACATAAGTTAAATCGACATTTCAGATGACTTTCATAAGCATCTACCCCTTGCCATAATTCTTTCTTCTCTTTCATCAATGGACACAAAAATATATTCATTTGCTTCTTCAGTTCTTTAAGACCCGGAATGATAAAGGCAACGAATATAAACCCTTGTTTCAAACATTTGTTGGGTGCTAGATTGCAAGGCAAGACGAAAACTGGCCAGCAAGAATACAGACTACTATCGGTACTGTAAGGATGGAAATCACCCATTGACAACCCAAGACAGACACTCCTGGGGTCCCTTGCATATTCTAGATCAAAATGGTTCAAATCCTACCTAGTCTCGCCCATCTGCAGGATGCGATATAATATCAGAGTCTTGGTTATCACGTTTCCCTTCCTTTTGCCACCTCATGTACTTTGTTGTTTCTTTAGATAGGAACAACCATTTCAGTCTTGGGGTGATAGGCATGTAACAAATTTGTTTGGCTGACACTGTTGTGGTGACTGAGGCTCCATCTTTGTTTATCACCTTTACGTATTTGGACCTAACACAGTGCATACATTCGCCATTGTCCTTGTTCTTCCTCCAGAACAACATGCAATTTTTTCGCACACATTAATCTTCTCAAAGTTCATACCAAGACTGGCAACAATCTTCTTTGACTGGTATAAGTCTTTCAGCATGTTGTGCTTCATTGATATGAGATCAATAATCAATTTCACAATATCATTGTAGCATTGATTCGAGAAGTTATACTTCAATTAGAT
>VSTD030000309.1:0-17045 GCA_008808055.3 Sporobolus alterniflorus | reverse complement strand
GCGATCAAACTGTTTGTAAAAATGGTGAGGTCAGAAATTAAAAGCAAAAGAGGCGCGTTCCTGGTGGTGGATCCTTCACTTAACAAAAAGCAGTGAGACGCACGCCCTTTACTCACCGTGCATTATTTGACAGCCAGGATTATATATGACTAGTACATATTTCTGAAATGTTAAAAAGTTATATGGAGCGCGGTGAATTTCGCAGAGCGATCAAACTGTTTGTAAAAATGGTGAGGTCAGAAATTAAAAGCAAAAGAGGCGCGTTCCTGGTGGTGGCGCCGAAAAAGCGAAAAGGTAAAGAGAGACGGCACGAGGAAGGAATCGAAGCATCAACAAGGACAGACAGCGAGATCCCCTTCGCCCCGCTCTCAACTCCTCTTCTCTAATTAATCTACTACAGCAACGCACACACTCCACTTCGCCCACCGGCTCACACCGTCACACGCCATTGCCTCCCTTCGCTTTCTAGAAGCCTCAGCTCCCCGGCCTGTCTCCTCCTACGAACCTCGCCAATATATATCATCATTCGCTCGCCACCTTCTATTCCATCAGCGCGCGAACAATGGAGAGGTGGGCGCCGGCGCCGGCGCGGGAGAGGCCGAGGCGGCGGCCCGGCCAGCCGTCGTTCTCGTCCACGCTGCTCGACGCCATCTGCGACGCCATGGACGAGCAGCCTCAGCCCGGCGGCGGGGCGAGCACGACCGCCGCCGCCACAGCTAAGAAGCAGCGGGACGCGGCGGCGCTGCATTGCTACTACTACTACAAGCCGTCGCTGGCCGCCAGCCACCGTGCGGCGCGGGTGGCGGAGGGGCCGCCGGGGAACGACGGTGATGACGACTGCCACGGTGCTCGCGGGTACTTCTCGTCGTCCGAGATCGAGGTCTCCCTCCGCCGTCTCCGCCCCATCCGCACCTCATCATCTCGCGCCGCCGCCGGCGGAGGATCTTCCGCGGCGCCTCAATTGGAGAAGCAGCAGCAGAGGCGGGCCAGGAAGCCGGCGAGCGGCGCCACCCGCAGACCGGCGTCCCCCGGCGCGCGGCTCGCCGGCATGCTCAACGCCATCTTCACCGGCAAGCGGCACAACTCGGCGCGGCAGCACCCGGCACCGCCGGAGTACGAGCCCGCGACGACGGCGCCGTCCGCCGCGCGATGCTGCTCCGCCGGGACGCCGCCGTCGGCGCGGGCGGGCCGGAGCAGGACCGTGCGGTTCCTGGACATCGACGGCGAGGTGGCCGTGGCGGCCGCGGCGGCGGGGTGCCAGCGAGTTCCCGTGATGGAGGTGGAGGAGGTGGTGTTCCCGCCGGCCGACGGCGACGTCGGCAAGGGGAGCAGCGACGACGCGGCCTCCGACCTGTTCGAGCTTGAGAGTCTAATGGCTGCCGTCGATCCCGTTGGCAGCAGGGGATGCCAGCGTCGCGGTCGCGGGGATGAGCTGCCGGTGTACGGGGCGACCGCCGTTGGGCTCCGTACTCGTGACGTGGGCCGACGGCGGCCGTTCGGGTACGCCACACTTGGCCGGAGTTACAGCAGAGCTCTGTAGCGCGTTTCCCTTCGAAAAATACAGTAGTTTTTTTTTGCAATGTTTGTAACCTTTTCATTTTCTGTTCTTGTTACGCCCAGCCCAGCCGGTAGAAGAAGTTAAATTTCAGTGATAACTGTACAAATTTGTGGAAATGAAATGGGAACACGCGCGGATTGCTTATCCTCCTCCGCATTTGTACCCACTTTGTGACTGACTATTTTAGTTCCAATTGCAGTTGCAGCTCATCTGTCTTAATCTAACTTTTGAGAGTCAATTCTCGGAATAACTTGGGGAATCGCCTTGAACTCGGTTTTCCAACTTAACATGTAAGTACGCGGTGTATCAGGAACTAGCTGGAACGAAAATAGGCTTCATTGACATGCCGGTGCCAAGAACACATACCCCAAGCAAGTACTATAATCAGTACTAGCCCCGTACCAAAGCTGAGCAACGAAAGGAATCGGAGATAGAGATACAGGGGAGGAGGAGGCAGGGGTGCATGCACACGCCTTGTCTGCCGGCCGGTACGTGCACGAGAGGAGCATCATCGCAGGGGGGGAGCTTGTCACGCGCAGCCGTGACAGCCGACGACGTGCTAGCGAAGGCTAATGATGCGGGCGATTATGATCCCTTTTTGGTAGTCGTCGTCCCACACTCCCCAGTAGGGCACTGAATGCGAATTTTGAAACAAATTTCTCAACGAAATCGACCGGCCGAATCCACTGAACTTCGCCGACAATGGCCGTTTTCCGCCTAATTTGTAAACCTTGTACCCAATGGGATCGTAGCTGGGAACGGAATTTTTTTCAGCAGTAGCAACCATTCGTCCGGAATGGAAGTGTTTCTTAGCAACAATTTGGACGAGCCTGATGTGAAACGAGAACTAATGACACGGAAGAAATTAAACAAGATTTTGTCGAGCAGCCTGCGGTTTGGCATCTCGAGAGGAAACAGGAAATCAGGAGGCCCGGCCCCGGCAGGTGCCATGGATCGAAAGGGCTCAAGGTCCACGGCGATCCCCATGCACGCACGGCAACAACTTTACTGTAATTACTGTTTATTAATACTAATGACCCCATTAATATGGTAGGATTGAACCCATTGGTTTATTTTTCCAGCTGGTTTTGGAGTTCGAGCGTCGATACTTCTCCGCCAGTCGTATCGCCGTCGGAGGGCGACGCGTTCGTCGTTTCGTCTTCACGGAGAGCAGCCTGCAATTCGTTCCCGATTGAGTTTTCAGTTGGAGGTCAGAAATGTGTGCGAGCGTCAGCATCCAAAACCAAAGAGTTAGATTTGGGAATGTGACATACGCACATATGGGTAGAAGAAAATATATACTCTCTCCATTTATAAATTATTGCCGTTTCACCTTCGTGTTGTTAAAAAAATAAAAGATTATCATATGTTTTATTATAATTTGTTTTATAAAATTAAAACATGATTTATAATTTAATTTATCAATACTATAAAGAACTGAGTTGTTTATTAGTTTTGTGTCACTTTGATTAATTATGTAACCAGCCATCTCGATCGCTAATCAACCTCGTGTCAGGACTAGGACCCATCTATATGTGCGTTACAGGGGTGTTACCATGAGTTATGTAAACCACCTCTTTTCTTTTTACTTTTCTCATCTATGCCGGTTCTAGCTCCCGTATGTATCCTCAAACATACAATGTTTCTCTTTCATAAAACATTCACATCGTATAATTAATCACGTTTATATACTTCTATGTTTGTTTCTAATTTGGAGTACATGATTACATTGCCTTCAAATTGATGCACAAGACGTGTACAATCTTTGATTTAGACGTTCTTCATATGCATGAAAAGATAAGGAGATAAGCTTTTCAACGTAACTGATCTCATGGTCAATTAAAATTAGAGTCATTCATAATTGTTGAAATAAAATCATTTCCCCGTACCCACACACATGCAATATTCTCTTTCCATAAAACATTGATGTCATAATTATTCTTTTTATTTCATTAATCAATGCACAGTCCGACCATTCCTTCTATACTATATATGTCATCTTATTTATTTTTGATCTATTCCTCCTCACCACCTATAAATGGCATTGCTCTACCTCTTCTTCCACGTCGCAACCACTAGACATGTCTCAATCTTGTGCATCACCTTCTTCTTTCGCTCCCATGAGATTGTGAGCTCCCGCAAGATCACGGAGTGGATCATGGAGGACATACGGGACATCAAGAGGGTGCTTAAAATCCAAGAAGATGTGCACACCATGGTGGAGATCTAATCCAATTTAGAATTGCAGAGTTTGACTTCGAGTCCAACTTAGAGTATAGGACCACATTGACTTCAAATTGACTCACATGATGCGTACGGCTTTAGACGTTCTTCATATGCATGGAAAGCTAAGGAGATAAGGTTTCTAACGCAACTAGTCTCATGGTCAACTAAAATCGGAGTCATCTGCAATCATCGAAACAAGATTATTTTCTAAAACCTCCATGGTGTTGTGCCACCTATTTTGCCCTAATGACCCGTGTATCGAGTTAGAGTCCATTAGGGACACGTCCTAGGGTTTGACCATGACCTCTAGGCTATATATTCAGTAGCCATTGTCGAGTTTATGTGGGTTTTACTTAGATTAATCTGTTAGAAATAGTTTTCCCATCTATACGGTTTGTAAGACCCCAACTTCGAGTGCTTAATCATTCATCCATAGTTATGATTGTTTCTTCTCTATTCTTGCTTGTGTTTTCGATTGCACTTGCAAAGATTAGCCTTCTTTCCAAGGTCAATTCATGTGCACACGAATTGATTACCAACGGAACCGTGATGTAGTGACTGTATGGGTTTGACGTTCTATTCAGAGCCTTCATTATCAACGTCAAGATCTTCGCCAATTGACTTACCCCTATGAAGATTAGGACTCAATGTCTCATCATCAACTTTGCATTAAGAAGATGTTTATAGCATCGTTGTGTTGTGTGCGAAGAATTGTTTTATGCGCCAAGGCGATGTTGAAGGTGGTGGACTTGTTACCGCACTGAGATTGTGTCGTGTCTCTGGATTCTGATGTAAATATTCGATGGTGTCGAACATGTTCGACTAAACTGAAACTGCTTATAAATTTAGGCAGAAACCGCTGATATACTCAGCTTTTATTTTTCCTTCCAAATATTTTGGTACAAGATTCCCAAACACAGAAACTTCCTCAAGTATTACATGCTTTCCATGGTACATGATTTTCCTTTGTGAAAGAAGATTTCATGTAATTAAGTCATACAAAAAGTTTTGATACATGAAAAATATTTAATTGCATCAATTTAGATATGTAAATTGCCTAATATATATTTTGCTTCTACAAACTAGAAAAAGATATTGATTCTATAATCTTGTCGGATTAGATATGGAAATGTAGCATAGATTTTTGGCAAAACTAGGATGTCAAGTTACATGAGATTTTTTCTCTAATACTGTACATATATATGAAAAATTGTGGGTTTTTAATTGTTTGTTTTGTATTCCAACAGTCTGGCCAGATATGTCTGACCTCCATCAGAAATCATTGGAGAAGATGAAGCGTCATGCGACTTAGAGATTGCGTCGTGCCTTTGGAGTATGATGTAAATATTTGATGGTGTCGGACATGTTCAACCAGATAAAAAACGATGACAAATTTAGGTAGAAAAGTATGATGTACTTGCTTTTATTTTTCCTTCCAAATATTTTTGGTAAAAGATTCATAGAAGTGTAAACTTCCTCAGGTATTACATGCTTTCTATGATTCATATTTTTCCATTGAGGAAGGAGATTTCACATAATTAAGTCATACGGAAAGTTTTGATGCATGAAATGTATTTAATTGCGTCAATTTAGATATGTAAATTGTCTGATATATATTTTGCTTATATAAACCTGGAATGGATATTCATTTTATAATCCTGCAGGATTAGATATGAAAATGTAGCATAGATTTTTGGTATAACTAGGATGTCAAGTTACATGAGATTTTGTCTCTGATACTGTATGCATATATGAAAAATTATGGTTTTTAATTGTCTGTTTTGTATTTCAATAGTCTGGTCGGACATGTCTGACCCCCATCGGATATCATCGGATAAGACGAAGCGTCATGCGGTTTACAGATTGTGCCGTATCTCTGGAGTCTGATGTAAATATCTAAAAGTGCATCTAGCCCCCCCCCCCTGTGTGGGTTTTGGAGGATTGATGACCAACAATTAGATATCTAACCTTGTGTTTAGAGTTTTGTAGTGTACATCATCCAAAAAGGCAATACAGACGTTGAAATAAATTTCTATATGGGCTTTAACGATGAAAAAGGAAAGAGTCGCGAAGATTCGTAGAATTGAATATTTTATATCTTATTTGAGTTTTAGGAGCTTCGTACTATCAAGGGGGACACATTGGGTGAGTTGGTGAAGTGCAAAATATCAAAATCTATCCTACCACCAAAAACTCTGTCAGGTCTGACATATCCGGCCCCCTAGCCGGATTCTAGAGACTCTAGCCGGACATGTCTGACCCCCAGGCCGGACATGTCTGGCATCTCAGCCTTATCCGGCTAAGTAGCTGGGTTCCAGAGGCATTTTCCGGACATGTCTGGCTCCCATCCCGGACATGTCCGACCTCACCCAATTTCTCAGCGGCTAAGTCCCGGACCGGACATATCCGGTCCCCATGCCATATTCCAGAGAGGTTGGCCGGACATGTCCGACCCACGACCCGGACATGTTCGGCTTTCTGACACTCCAACAGCTAGATTCTCTTGGGGGGCTATAAAAGGCTCCCACGCCTCTCTAGCTCAGTTGGGACACTCAATACGCATTGCAAACACTTTGAGACACTCTATTGGGCTCCCAACCTCTGTCCTCCAAGATTCATTCAAATCCAATATTCCTAGGAGAGATTTGAGCCTCACTCTTGAGTGACCCGCTCGATCTTCAATTTAAGCACTTCACCGATGATCTCCGTGTGTTCGTTACGCTTGGGGATTTGTTGCCCTAGACGGACTAGGTCATTCGGGAATCCCCAAGGTTGTGGTTAATCCTGGAAAGTTTGTATTGTCCTATCTTTTGTGAAGATTTGATAGTGAAAATCAAACTAGATCTTGGTGATCATTCGGAGTGGATTATGGTTGAAAGAGATCTGGCTCTTTGTGAGCTCTACAACAGAGACGTATGCATCCTTTGTGGGTGGCTGAACTTCGGAAAGAAATCTTGTGTCTTCGTGTCTCTCATATTGATTTACTTCCTGTTCTTATTCAAGTTTTGTTCTTGCTTAGAACTTGACCTAACTCTAGATTTGAATCCTAGAGTTTAGGTTGCTTCTAGTTATTCCCGTTATTTCTCTAAGCTCCATATTATCTAGCTTGCTAATAGTAAGCTCATCGGGACCTAGACGCACCGTCTTGACTCCCGATCTACTTTTCCGCTACACGAAGTTCCTGTTGACCAGACATATCTGACTCTAAGCCGGACATATCCGACCTAGACCGGACATATCCGACTTGAGGCCGGACATATCCGGCCCTGTAGTTTTAGCTGTTTAAATTAAGTGATTTTCAGATTTGATTACCTATTCACCCCCTCTAGGCAACTTTCAATATCCGATGGTGTGAGACATGTTCCACAAGACCAAAATCGCTGGCAAATTTAGGTAGAAACTGTTGATGTACTCACTTTTATTTTTCTTTTCAAATATTTTTGGTAAAAATTTACAGACGTGGAAACTTTCTCAGGTATTACATGCTTTCCATGATATATATTTTTCTTTGTGGAAGGATATTTTAGGTAATTAAGTCATACGAAATGTTTTGATGCATGTAAAACATTTAATTGTGTGTCGATTTAGATATGTAAATTATTTGATAGATATTTTGCTTCTATATATTACTTCTATAAACCAGACAAGGATATTGATTCTATAATCATGTCGGTTTAAATATGGAAAGGTAGCATAGATTTTTTGGCAGAACTAGAATGTAGGGTCCATGAGATTTTTCTCTCATACTGTACACACATATAAAAATTTATAGTTTTCAATTATTTGAAGCGTGACGCTTCATGTGCGTTGCTAGTCACTAAAAAAATTGAAACATGACTTATAATTTTTTATTTATGTTTGAAAGAAATCAGTGCGTGGGAGAGGAGACGATGTAGTGAGAGGGGGGAGGCTAGTGTGGTGGCGATGACTTGTGGTGGCACCACCTTTTGAGAATTTATTTTCAAAAACAAATCGGTTGGAATTTTTGATGATTTTAGCATTCAAAATTTTATTCTTCTCAAAAGGTGATGCCGTTTTTTTTTAAAAAATATGAATATAGCATTCTGTCATCTGTTGGTTGGTCTAACCTTATGTTAAATTCATTTGAAAGTTTGTAAGACATACGATCTCTCTTTCTCTCCTTGGTCTCACATGCTAATGAACATCTAACAACAAAATTCCTGTGTTTTTCCTATGAAGCATCCAACCATCTTTTAGAAAAAATTCCTGCTTTCACGTTACATAGGATTTGAAGACATGTGTAACTTCAATCCTATATTTGTCCTATTCCTACCATTTGAGAACCCTGCATTCAAAGGAGGCCTCAAGTAGTGATCGGACAGTCCGGTTGATTTTTAGGCGAAGGTGTGCACGGAAGATTTTCATTCGTAACAGAAGGTAGAGTTATTCAATACAGAGGCTAGAATATTGAAAAATATATTTTTAATCTAAAATACATAAAAAGAAAGCATGCAAGTATATATCTTCGAGAAGGGCCAGGCGGCCTTAGAGGCAGCAAAGCAAACCATGGGCGAGTGAGTCGAAGGCAAACACCAGATGGGGATTCCGATCGAGTTGCTTGGGGTGGTGACTGTCTTTTCTACCAATCGAACAAGACAGAGACATTTTTGGCTCATCTACAAAATAGATGCCTGAAGCGGTAGAGGCATCGGATATGCATCCAATGATCATAGACACTGACTCTGGATGTTTTAACATGTTAGGCGAGCGATGATGTGCCGCCAATGACAGGTGCATACGGTTACGCCGGACAATGGGAATCAGTTTGTCCTGTTTCACGATGAAAATCAGTTCTGAATCCTCTTGAGCATTGAAATATTTTGTTTTGCTAGCACAAGAATATCTGAGTGGAGGATTGATTAAAGCTAGAAATCAAATGCGCCCTCTGGTGGAATATTTTAGATTGGTTGTGTGTGAAAAGCAGAAACATGGGGTTGTTTGGCATCGTCTGTTTGAAAAGTTTGAGATGAAGGTAATAGAAGCAGTTTGGGCAACTTGCAAGAAACTTTATTCTCCTTTTCTCATCATCTTGGTCTTCCTTTTGTTCTCTTTTCCTTTGAATTTTTCAAACTCCAGTACTGTTTAGGATAACTGAACAGGTTGCGAGCAACACATCTCTGTCTTGCGTTTTTCATTCAGAGCTGAACCATACACATCCTACAATTGCAGATAAATGTCTGCGTTCAGGTCTGAAAGAAAAACTAGTACAATCTTAGATAAACTCACTATCTTATGATCGAACCGCTTTCATGCATGGGATACCTTTGTTCACCAAGCTTCACCGCCCCTCCCGCCGTCCCTGGTGTTCCCGCCCTTACCACGTCTACCGCCAGGGCCAGCGTCCCCGCCTCTGCCGCCGTTCCCGCCTCTACCACCGCTGAGGCCAGCGTCCCCACGGTCCCCACGGTCCTCGCCAATGATGTGTGTGACGTCCCCGCCGTCCCCACCGTTGCCACTGCGACCACCGTGACGACGCCCTCCAGGTTGGCCGGGCTCGTCGGGCTCACCTTGTGGACCAGGCTGGCCTGGTTGGCCGTTCCCGCCACCGATGCCGAGGTGACCTCGGCGGCCCGATTGGCCAGGCTGCGTGGTAACTCTGATGGGATTTGATGGGTGCGGCGGTGGTGGGACCCTACTGGGCTGCTTGGTGCGTGGGCTGCTTCAAACACTGCCTACAGCTCGTTTGCTGCTGATCCGTTCGGACTGGGCCACTTTTGGGTGCCAGTCAGCCATCGGCCATGTCGAGAGAGCAACACGATTGAGTATAGACCGCAGGAAGGGCCTTCATATGGTTGCTTTGGTCGGACCAACCGCTAGTTGCTGCACCAGGCCGCGCGCCATTGCCAAACCCAATACAGAACGGATGATCAAATCCCTTTTTGGCACATCAGTAGCTTGAAACTCCTGCTCGCCACCACCCATGACCTAGAGCCATGTCTTCACTGTGTCCAGCAGCATGGTCACCAGCGCAGCGGCGCCGCTGGCCGTGGCAGGCTCACGCCCTGCACGGCCATCGTGGCCCGTGGCTATCGGGCATGCCAGTGCGCTGCGCCGTGTCATAGAATCCCCACCATGCGGCGCTGGCGTAGGTGAGCACCGACGCGTTGAAGCCATGCTACAACCCACCCATGCCATTGGCACAAAGGATCTTCGGGAACGTGTGGCGCTGTCCCGGTATGGCGACGAGGAGGGCCTTCCGGTGGCAGCGGCTGGGTGCTGGACCATGATGCGCTGGCTGATAACGTCGATGGGGTTCCAGACCACCTGAGCGGGGAGGGCGATGGAGAGGCCACCTGCGACAGACGCCGCCACGGTGGCCGCTGGGGCGGAGGGTGACGGAGCCCAACACGCTCTTGGTGGTCTCAAGCACCGCCAGTTAGAGCGCGCGCGGGCACCAAAATAGCACCTTCCTGCTATCACCTACATGCCACCTAAAACCTATTTTGGCAGCCTAAGCTGTCCACATCACTCCTTTTCAAGAGGGGATGCATCCATATCCTTAGAGCACATAACATTAGGTTATCTGATTTTATATTTGGAATCTATGATTTCTTTCCAAAGTCTACCCTCACTATCATTATATCTTTGCATCCTGGAGGCTAGCAGGCAAATATTCAAATTTCTAAGGTCATTCTCCTTACCGTAGGGAGCGGTACCACTTGCGTGATTATAGAGAAGAAGGCGATGTCCCGACCACAAGAGCGGTTTAATTACTTGCACTCATCATTGAGAAATGTTATCGAGAGATGTTTTGGTGTCTCATTTTCCTATTCTCAGGGACATGCCCTATTTCTAGTGGAAGCTGAAGTACATTGCACTTGCCTGCTGTGTTATCAAAAACTTTATTAGAGCGGAACCACTAGCTCATGATAATTAGTTTTTCCAGACCACCCTAATCTTTCTTCAGGCAAGTGGTACCTGTGTTTCTCATCTTTATCATCTCAAATTTTTTTGCCATCTGTGTATTAATAGCCTTAATGACCTACTTAGGGAACTTAATAATAGACATCAAGTACACTAGAATGCTGGCCAGACATGCTTTAAGCAGTGTCAGTCTATCTCCATAAGAAAGAAGCCTCCCTTTCCATCCAGCAATCATCTTCATAATTTTGATCACCACTGGTTGTATATCTTCTCTCCTAAGTTTTTCATAGTGCAGAGGAACACCCAAGTAGGTAAAAGAAAATTTTCTAATCTTGCAGCAATTTTTTTTCATATTCCTGAGTTTCCTCTTCACTGATGTTAATAGGAGTCAAGTCACTCCTAGAGTAGTTGATTCTCATACCTGAAATTTTCTCAAATAATATCATGATCCACTTTAAGTGGACTACAACCTTGTTACTATGAGATAAGAAGAGCAGTGTATCATCTACATATTACAAACTGATCACCCCCAGGGCACACATCATCCATAAATCTTGATATGTATCCCTTCAAAGCAGCTTTACTAAGCATCCTAGTCAAGACATCCACCACCATATTAAATAAAAGTGGGGAGAGAGGGTCCTCCTGCCTGAGGCCCTTACCAGGTCTGAAGAAGCTACTATTAACATCATTAATTCTAATACAAATAGACCCACCTTTGACCATTTTTATTATCCATCCAATCCATCTTCTTTCAAAACCCCTAGATATCATCAATTCTTCCAAGAAGCCCCAATTAACTGTATCATATGCTTTCTCATAATCCAGTTTTAATATCATCCCATTCTCTTTCTTCTTAGTAGCCCTATGAATTATTTCATGAGCTGACACCACACTCTCCAAAATAAATCTCCCTTTTATAAAAATAGTTTGATTAGGTGCAAGAAGCCTATTACTAATTACTTTCAACCTATTATTTAAAGCATTAGCAAACACCTTGAAAATGCAATTTATAAGGCTGATTGACCTAAATTTCCATAGGGAATTGGCCTCATCTTCTTTAGAAATCAAGATAATCATGACATAGTTCAATCTAGTCATGTTGATCCTACCTGTCTCAAATCCTCTCACCAAAGGCATAAAGTCTTCTTTAATTGTCTCTCAAAACCTTTGATAGAACATAAAATAAAACCCATCAGGGTCTCGTGCCCTCTCTGCATAGGAGCCATCAATGGCTCTTTTAATTTCTTCCTTAGTAAAGTCATCTTCTAGAGTAGCATTCTCCTCTTGTGTGACCTTCTCCATCTCATTCCAGAAGTCATCATCCAAACCTAAATTATCTTTTGGTTCCTCACCAAAGAGTTTCTTATAGATATCTATTGCATGTTTAATCATGCCTTCATTATCCTCATATTTAACTCCATCTTGCTCTAATGAGTAATGCATTTCTTCCTCTTCCTCTGATTAGCTTTGGCAAAGAAATAAACAGTGTTCTTATCTCCTTTAATATCTCTTTCGCTGGCTCTTTGTCTTGCTTTAATCTCCTCAATCCTCTAGAAATGATCCATTTTATCTTTTAAAATCTTTCTTCTCCCCAACTCATGAGCTGTAAGGTGGCAATGCTCAGCCATCCTATCCAACTCATCAAGCTTCCCCATATTTTTCCCTTGCTTTTTCTCCTCCCAGCATCAATATTCCAGCTCGAACCTTTAATTTTCCTTCTTAGATTTCTCATCTTGAACTGCCACCTATCAATTGGGTCCAGCAAAGGGCATTCACTACCCCATGATTATTTAACTAGGTTTTCAAAACCCTCTACCTCAAACCACCATTTTTCAAATCTAAACACTAGATCACCCCATGACTTCTCACCAAATGTGATCATCATAGGGTTATAATCACTTACTCCTCTAGGGAGGATAGTAGTCTTAGCTAAGGGGTACTTGGCCTCCCAATGAGTGGTTATCAAGATCCTATCTAGAGTAGCCATAATAGGCTTCTCTTGATTATTAGTCCATGTGAAGCCCCTAGCAGGATCTTTAAGATCTATTAGGACCCACCTATCTATCCACTCATTGAAAAACTCCACAAGAGTAAAGTTGACCAAGCCATTGCTTTTCTCCCTCTAATTTCTAACTATGTTAAAGTCCCCTCCTAACAGAGTGGGACCATCCCAACAACCCATAATACAATGTATTTCATCAATGAACTCTTTTTTATTCTCCTCCTAGTCAGGGCCATATATAGCCACCACCCTCCAAATAAAGCCATCTCCATGATTCTTAATCATGATTGCCATCCCAAACTGAAAGTTTTGGCAGCTAATTATAGAGAAACAAGTAGTTTTCAGGCCAACCAAAATGCCCCATGCTGTTCCCCTAGCAGGGATATAACGCCAGCACATATTTCTACTGATAGATTCACAAAGACCATCAGAAAAGCTACTTTTCTTAGTTTCTTAAATCCCCACAAAATCCAAATTATTACTCTTAATGAGATCAGCCAAACACTTCACTCTACCAGTTTTATTCATCCCCCTAATATTCCAAAACACCCATTTCATTAGAAACTATTTTATCACATCTACTCCTAGATTTAGCCTTCTTTCTTCTTTTTCTAACTACCTCAGTCCAAAGGTCTGAGGAGTTAGGCTCTTTCATAGAGCATTTAGGAGAAGATTGTCCTAGCCCCTCTAAAACACTGTCATTAGGTTTTAAAGGTGGAAACTCATCACTAGTCAGTTCTATGTCAGCCTCCTTAAAGGGAAGCTCATTATGTCCCTCGTGCCCAACCAAATTGCCAACAGTAAATTGGAAGAAATATCTAAATCAACAGTTAGCATGATATCAGGATTATCTTTAGTAAACACCTCATATCTCCCTCTATCTCGTCCCTAATCAAATTATCAATAATACTAGTTTTATCATACTTGTCATTGCCAACTTTAATGTTAACATCACAAGAAATTTTATTCAAGTCATCAAATTGCAGAGTATCAATTTTATTACCTTTTATATGCTCTAGATTTTTCTTCTTTTTCAGCTCCATAGCCTTTTGCATCATAGAACCTCCATTATTTTGAGATCTTCTTTTCCTTTCAACCAGCACAGGTCCCAGCCAGGCTCCCTTGAACTCTTTTTAACCTCCTATTTTTTCTTCTCCTTCTCTCCCTTCATCTCTTTTATTCTGTCAACCAAGTCATCACTTAAGGCCATCTTCCCTTCATCCTCAAGGTTAATCTTTCCATCATCTTCTTCTTGGTCAGCCAGCTCCATAGCCCCAAATAGGTTCACCCCATCCATCTCTAAAATTCCCACTTCATGCTTTATCAATTCATTCCACTTTCTAAATTATGCACTGTTATCATCATCAGAATTTTGCTGATCATTAATCCTATCCTCTTTAGCTACTTCCTCAGCTTCATCAAACCCCTCCAACAGACTTTGTGTGTTCTCTTGCACAGTCACCTACTCCTCCTCCACCTATAGCTCTTCGAGCCCCTTATTACTCTCCTTATCTCCCTGTGGATCAACAACCCTGCCATGATCAACCTTTCTTTCCCCCAGGTCAGTGAATAGGTGAGACATCACATCCTGTGACTGCAAATCTTCAGTTCCCAAGCCCTCTATACAACTCACTATTTTGGCACCACTATAAGTCCTGTCCAACTTCTTTGCATTAGGAGTCTTAGATGTAGAGTTTTTCCCTAAGCCCTTGTCTATCTCCATATTCTATGGTTCATCATCAAGGTCATCAAAATCATCATCATTGTCTTCACCATCATTTTTATCACTGTCATTATCAGACTCTCCCCCAGCAGCTGTAGACCCCTGATCATAACCCTCAACAGTGATGTTTGTCAAGTATCATTTCTTTGCCATTTCAAACAACCTTTCCCTAGGAATTTTTGAGGGGTTCCTGCAAGCTATCTTGACTCTCACTTTCTCATAAATGATTTAAAGAGAGAGGTCCAATCCACATCCATTAGTAACCCAAAACTGGAGGCTATTTGAGCAAACACTTCCCATCCACACCACTTGGGGTGGGGGGGGGATTCCATCCAAGTGCACCCAAGCTTCAGTTAACTGCCCAAAATGGTCTAAGTCCCCAATCCACTCCACAACTTCCACCTGCACCCCTTCTTTCCTCAAATTAAAGGAGGGCAAGTTTTTGATATCCTTAACTCTTCTATGTGGGGGAAACCTAACCAGATATCTAGAGTCAACTCCCTCTTTTGCGATGGCCAGTCTTTATAGAAGATATCTGAGAGTTCCTTTTCAAGCTCAGTCATTGTGATTGATCCTTTCCTTATCAGCACCACACCACAATTACTGATATTCAACCATCTTTCAAGCTCAGTCATTGTGATTGATCCTTTCCTTATCAGCACCACACCACAATTACTGATATTCAACCATCTAGTGGTCTCCATCTCAAGCAAGTCTATATGGTAGAACCCTAGGCCTTTACCAGCACTACTGAAATAAGAAGCAATAGGTTGGGTTTTCTTCCATTTGGGGCATTTTGTCATGTAATGACCTAGGATTGCACATATGAAATAGACCTTGGGCTTGCTACAGATGCCAACAAAGCGACTAGGTTCCCCACAATTATAATAGGTCATGGATCGATACCTAGGATCTATTTCCACTACTGAGAAATCATGACTAGAGATAATTACATGCTTCTCCTTTGCCTTGGTCTAACCCTTGCTCTATGGTTGCACTGGATCAGCTAGTTGTCGATCAAGCTGACGTGGCTAAGGTTGGGGAAGCCGAATTGGTGGTCTCTGCTATTATCCTTGCCTCCCCTGGAACCCAGCCCCTCTGCCTCTCTGCCCTGCAAATCCTCCACGACTTGGGGCCCTTGATGCATTATCAGCTTGTGAAACCCATCTCCCCCCTTTCGCCATGGATGATATCTTGAGCATGTCCACGTAAGTCACCTTCCCGTTGGCCAAAATCTCCCTTGCAAAGCTCAGGTGAACTGGAATCCCCTCAATCCTCTGCCCTCTCGCCACTGGATAGCAATCCTCAGGGTGGACTCGCTTCTCTCGTAGCAAATCCCGTCGGATCCACACTAGGCAACCTCCGCAGGGAGGGGCCTAAGGAACCCTAGGGGGATCAGGCTTCGGAATAGCCCAAAGCTAACTGAAGATTTCTTCAACAGCTTCCTCCTCCAGACAGAGCTTGCCCTCCCCCACCGCTCAATCCCTCCTGCTTGCTTGATTCACGCCAAGTGTAAGGTGGTTAGGGCTTCGATCAGGATCAGGCGTGGAGGGGGCCCGAGGCACGTGTAGCTCTCTGCTCGAATGTGTACCAGTCAACTCACGTGTGCTCCGAATGTCTGGGAAGGTTTGCCGATGACGCTCTCGCTGTCGCCGGCGATGCCGGGCACATTGGTGATGAGGACAGGGGAGGGGGGCACTCATTTTCTCTGCTCATGTGGGAATACTATTCCGCACTTGGCTGTTTCCACGGTGCAAAAGCATGTCTCTCCCTTAGCTTGCAAAGCCACCCACGGCCGAGATCTAATACAAGTATCCAACTACTCCCTACGGGAGGCAACTGCAAGAAGTCAGAGGAGGAGGAACGGATGGAGCATCTCCCGCGTGGAGTAAAAGTTGCCGTAGTTGAATTCATTCACCGATCGCAGCATCACTGAGGAGGGTGAGGCAGTGAATCCTCTCCCCTGTTTCCTTGCTGGGGAGAAACCGTGATCTATTGGAAAAGCAAGATCGCCATGGATTTGTTTATATGAGACTAGATTAGGTAGCCATGTGGGGTTCACCACGTGGCATACGTATTAATTGTTATTGAGATGGGAGTCTTATCATTTGCGTTGATGGAGCTGGAAAAGCGGTGAAATCATTTGACACCAACATCTCGTGAAATCAATTTTTTAAAAAGAACATTTTCTATTTTGTACTCTTTGCATTTTCTATTAATCTCCAACGAACCTAAAATGGCCCTTTTCTTCCTTGTCATCTTATAAAACATTCCTTGCCAAGAAACCCTGCCACAATTTTGGTCATGGCACGACAATGACAAAAATAGGAGGGCAGAGGCCGGGAAGCCTTCAACGACAGCTTAGGTAGGTGTGCTTGGCTGTGACATGACAGCGGGGCACAAATAAGGAAAAGTATACATTTCGATGGTATATAAAGAATTCTAGAATATATAGTTTCTAAACCTTTTTTAGATAATGGAACAAAGTTCCATCATCTACATTAAAGTTGATGTACATAGCTGTTCGATACAGATTGTGAGCACTTAGAATCAAACCTTACATAACAATGAATTAACAAAACAAAGCTTAGATAACTGAATAGAGACACCAATATGTTGTAATTCTATTCATAAATTTCTATCCAAAC
>VSTD030000308.1:0-17050 GCA_008808055.3 Sporobolus alterniflorus | reverse complement strand
TCTGCCCTCCTACTGGGTCGAGGCCCTTCATACGGTGACTTACCTATTTAATCGCTGCCCCAGTCGCCCACTTCAACTCACCACTCCATATGAGGCCCTGTTTCTTCAACCACTGAACTACTCTCACTTAAGATCATTTGGATGTTTATGCTTTCCTAACTTAAGTGCTACCACATCAAATAAACTCACCCCTCATTCATCACCATGCATCTTTATTGGCTACCCACGGGAGCACAAGGGGTATCGTTGTTTAGACCTCCAAACTCACAAGATCATCACGACTCGGCACGTAGTGTTTGATGAACTAATGTATCATTTAGCTTCTCAGTATTTTCAGGGTGTTCAGCCACACCACGCACCCACCGCATCCGATCTGATCGGATCTTCATGGGATCTCGTTCTCGTCTGGACCGATTCTGGCGCGCAGAATTTTTCTCGGCCTTCACTCACCGCATGATCCGCTCAGGTGGTTCCAACCACTACATGCCTGCCACGTCCCCCACACTCAACTGCGGGTTTCCCACCTGCCACATCTCCGCAACGGTCTCCCTAGGATTCTCCAAACCCCACCAGATCCACGCCACGTTCAATGCAACCATTTGCTCCGGAGTCATCCCCACGGCCCGCTGCTACGTCCACACCAGTTCCACACACCTCTCCTATGGTCACCACAGTCGTGTCACCCAATACAACCACACAATCTTCTAGCCAATACCGCCATCAAGTTCAAGCTCCTCAAGATTATATGCACAGAAGATCCAAAAGTGGTATTTATGTCCCTAAGAAACACTTCAATCTCTCCACATCTGTTGCCATTTCTCCCCTTCCGTCCACATACTGTAGTGCTCTTAAGGATCCAAATTGGTCAGCAGCTATGTGAGATGAATTCGATGCACTAATGAAGCAAAATACTTGGAGTCCTGTTTCCAAACTTGCAGGTGTCAATGTGGTGTCCGGGAAATGGATCTTCCGGCATAAATACAACTCTGATGGTTCAATTGCATGATATAAAGCAAGATGGGTGGTTCATGGTTTCACTCAAGAACAAGGTGTTGACTACGGAGAAACATTCAATCCGGTGATCAAGCCAGCTACTGTCCGGGTTGTTCTCAGCATTGCAACATCACAAGATTGGCCAATCCATCAACTTGACGTCAAGAATGCTTTCTTACATGGTAATCTTGCTAAAACCTGGTCCGTACTACTACCAGTCCATGCGGCACCATTCACCCCACCAGAACAGGGATGCAGTGGGAGTCAGGTCGTTCTCATGTGATCTGCCAATGCCAAACCCGTGAAACAGCGCCTACGTCGTTTCGCTCAAGATAAGAAAGATGTCATCAAGAAAGAGTTAGCTAGATTACTAGATGCAGGATTCATTCGAGAAGTGTACCACCCAGATTGGCTAGCCAATCTAGTACTTATATCAAAAAAGAATAAAGATTAGAGGGCGTGCGTTGATTATACTAATCTCAACCGTGCTTGCAAAAAAGATCCTTTCGGCCTACCCCGAATTGGTTAAGTCGTGGACTCCATGACTGGATGTAGCCTGCTGAGCTTCCTAGACTACTAGTCGGGGTATCACTAGATCCCCCTCGGGGTGGAAGATCAGGAAAAAACAACGCTCATCACTCCATTCGGTGCATTTTGCTATCTTACAATGCCCTTCAGGCTCAAAAATGCTGGTGCAACGTATCAGAGGGGTATACAGAAGTGTCTCTACCCACAACTCGAGCGAAACATGGAAGCATATGTGGATGATATAGTGATCAAGACTCAGAAATTGGAAGATCTCATCTCTAACCTGGTAGAGACTTCCGATAATCTAAGAAAGTTCAACATGAAGCTGAACCCTGAGAAGTGCACGTTTGGCATGCCCTCAGAAAAATTACTCGAGTATATGGTCTCCCACCACAGAATTGACCCTAACCCAGAGAAAGTTTCAGTGTTCATGAATATGACGCCACCCGAAAGTCTCCTCGATGTACAAAAGCTCACAGGATGTATGGCAGCCCTTAGCCGATTCATCTCTAGACTCGACGTCAGGGGGCTACCCTTCTTCAAGTTACTCAAGAAGCATGACAAATTTCAATGGACTGAGGAGGCACAGAAGGCCTTTGAAGAACCCAAAAGGTACTTGATCACCCCACCCACCCTTGTGGCTCCCGAGCCCCACAAAATTCTACAACTATACATCTCTGCTACAAACAATGTGGTCAGTACTGCAATTGTAGTTGAGCTAGAGGAGTCGGGTAGTACTCGAAAGGTGCAGCACCCGGTCTACTTCATCAGTGAAGTGCTGAGCGACTCAAAAACCAAATACTTTCATATTATGAAATTGACATATGCATTGTTGATTACTTCACACAAGTTACCGCATTACTTCCAGGCACATCAAATTGAAGTCCACACTTCATCAACACTCAGAGAGGTATTGCACAACAAAGAGCCACAGGCAAGATTGCCAAATGGGCCATCGAGTTGGCAATGTACGACATTGTCTTCAAGACACGAACAACAATAAAGGCTCAAGCCTTAAGCGACTTCATCGCCGAGTGGACCGAGACTCAACTACCACAATCAAAAGGAGAGTTGGAGTACTGGAACATCAATTTTGATGGGTCCCTGCAGCTCCAAGGAGCAGGGGCAGGCATATTGGTTACTTCCCCAAAAGGTTAGAGTTTCAAATATGTTTTACAAATGCACTTTCCATCCTCCAATAATGTCGCCAAGTATGAAGCATTGCTTCATGGTCACTGGATCACTACGGCACTCAGCATCCGACGGTTGAAGATCTTAGGTGACTTGTTGCTAGTGATCAACCAAGCTAACAAAGAATGGTCTTGCCTCAACGACAAGATGTTGGCATATTGCCAAGAAATCCGTAAGTTGGATAACAACTTCGACGGACTCGAATACCATCTTGTCTTTTGAGGATGCAACGAGGTAGCAGACAAGCTTGCGAAGCTTGGTTCCAGTCGGGAAACATTGTCGTCGGGAGTCTTAATGCAAGAACTCCATGAGCCTTCTATCAGCAAGACACTGGCTAAAGCAAGCAAGGCTGCTGAGTCAATTGACGACTCTACCATGCCAGCTGATGCCAAAGATGACTCCTCCAAAGTCATGCTAGTAGACTCGGACTGGCATACCCCGTTTATGACTTACCTCAAAACAGGGGGCTTGCCAGAAGAGAAAGTCGAGCGAGATAGACTGAAGCAGCGAGCAGTACATTATACCCTGGTCAGTGAAGAATTGTTTTGATGAAACACTAATGGTATATTAATGCGATGCATCACCACAGAAGAAGGATGTGCTATCATTCAAGACATCCACTCGGGAGTATGCGGCAGCCATCCAAGTGCACGAACACTTGTGGGTAAAGCTTATAGGCAAGGATTTTATTGGCCAACAGCTGTATCTGACACCGACTCCCTGGTTCATCATTGAGAGGGCTATCAGTACCTCATTCGTCAGAAGCATGTTCATACTGAAGAACTTCAGACCATACCGATCACATGACCCTTTTCGACTTGGGGGCTGGATTTGATAGGTCCCTTCAAGGCCACTAAAGGTGGTTTTGCTCACATATTTTTGGCAGTTGACAAGTTCACCAAGTGGATCGAAGCAAAACTAGTTACAACCATAACAGCTGCTAAGGCAGTGGAGTTCATCTCGGAGATCATGCCTTGTTTTGGCGTTCTGAAGACCATAATCATAGACAATGGGACTTAGTTTATAGCCAGAGAGTTCATAGGCTTCTGTGATGATGTAGGTATCAAGGTCAACTATGCTTTAGTTTCCCACCTACAAAGCAATGGATAAGTCGAGCGCTCCAATGGCATGATCCTACAAGGATTGAAGCCCAGAATCTTCGATAGATTGAAACCGTACGTAGGGAAGTGGATGAAGGAATTACCATCTATCTTGTGGGCTCTGCACACGACCCTGAGTCGGGCCACATGACAAACACCTTTTCCCTGGTTTATGGATCAGAGGCCACACTGCCGATGGAAATCGAGCACAAATCCCTCAGAGTACAGAATTTTCTGAAGAATGGTCCAATGACTCCTGAGTCGATGATTTGAATAGGTTGGAAGAACAATGCGAGGCCGTAGTCATCCAGTTGGCAAAGCATCAACATGCGATGAGACGCTATCATGCATACAACATAAGCTCCATAAGCTTCAAAGTTGGTGATTTTGTCCTGCGCAAAATTCAAACGACGAAAGACCGGCACAAGCTTTCTCCAACTTGGGAAGGACCCTTCAAGGTAGTCGAGGTGACTCGGTCTAGCTCGTACATGCTATAGAGAGAAGATGGCACAAGCTTTTTATTTTTTTTGCCTGCTGAATTAATACATGTTATCAATCCATCAGCCAAGGGTTGTGATATGTAGTTACACTATTTTTTACATACATTTTACTTTGCATATTTATGAACTGCCGACTCAATTACAACCACAAATCTCACTTGTCTCGTAAAAGACTTCGCCTGATCAAGCTAGATGATTGTAGCATCTTACAACGCGATCTCTTAGTCGGAAATAGCCGAGTTCTGAGTTCATGATCCGCTCAGCACTCAAAACCTCAACATCTCATAGCTCTGACTATTCAATAGTTAGGCTCATGGGCCGCGTGACCAACGAACACTTAGCCCGACTTGATCTGAGAGAAAACCTGAGCACCCCGAGTGATTCGATAACCCCCATACCTCATTTGGGTCAAGGACTTTGAATGTCTAGTCAGTCGAGCCTACGCTCTACGCCACACAGTTGTGACACTAAGACTTGGCCACACTCAGAAAAAACCCTGGCTCAACAAAATGACCAAGGTCAAGTGCTAGTGGGACAAAGACTTCGAATGCTCTACGAGTTAGGTGCATGACACCCACAACCTTGAGCACTAAGTCGTGAGTCAACCAGTTGGAAAACCCTAGTGTTAGTATTTATGACAATGAATTTATATGGTGGTGTTCATGAGATCACAAGTCAAGGGCAACACAGAACACACAGAGCCTTTTTAGACAGGTTCCCCCCCGGAGGATAATAACCCTACATCATGTGTTCTTGTGATTGATTATTCATTGGTTTACAGGGTACCCCTGCCCCTCCTTTTATATCCAAGGGGTGTGAGGTTACAAGGAAGTCTCTGAGTTGGTTACTACAATGATCCCAATCCAGACTCTATCTCTAACTTGCCTAGATTACAAGATATGCACATAAATGCCTATAAATGAAGCCGTGTTGCCTTGTTGGACACTCCTGGGTCACTGGGTGTCTTCCAGGAGGTGGGTCGAGTCCTCTGGCCCCCCTCCCAAGGGCATCCGAGTCCATGCTTGTGGGGTACCCGTGGTACCAATTCTCGTCAGAAGCCCCCGAGTGCTTGGCAAGTGAATAGCCTCTTGGTGATCTTGAGTCTTCCTTGCAGTCGATGAAGTTGACAAGTACTCAATTTCGAGAATCAAGTACTTCTTAGCGAAACAGCCAAGTGACTCTTCCATGGAGTCCGAGTGCTTTTTTGTTGAGTCAATCGAATTGGTGCACCGTAAGGAGCACCTATTAGGTGTAGCCCTGGACTCCCATATCAAATCTATCGAAGAATTGGTTCGGGAGTCTTTCTGGACCTTTCTTCTAAATCTTTTGATTGTAATTCAAAGCGCACGCTTGACCCTAACGGGTAGTGGTCAACATCGGCCTTATTCAAACTAACTCTGGACGCTTGACCTTATTTTAAAATAGTCAACACTGCCTGAATTTGAAGCGTCACACTCCTTCTTCTTAAGTATCAAACCATTTCATCTTCAACCACTCACTTTCTTGCCCTATTCCTTCTCACTGCTCAGGCTTCACCATCGTGCCCTAATTTCCGCCACTGCTCTTGCTCGCCTAAATCTTGCGTCCACGGTGGCCTCCCGACCGGAGATGTTCAAAACCTCCACTGTAGGTAAGACGAAAATCTAGCAGTTGGTGGATGATTTCCCAACCCCCAACACCAAGGAGATAGTGGTGATGAAACCATACTTTCAAAGGGGGTTCGGATTTCCTTCTTGTGACTTCTTCTGAGGCCTATTGGACCACTTCAAAATTGAGTTAGTTTATCTCAACCCTAACTCTATCCTGCAAATAGCTGTTTTTGTTCATCTGTGTGAAGCCTTCCTTGGCATCCCTCCTCACTTCACACTCTTTAAGTACTATTTCTTCCTTAAATACCAATCGAGTGCTGCCAATCACGTTGTGAGGGGGGTGGCCTGCATGCTCGCCCGCATCAAAACTTTCTCTATATTCCTCTCAAAACTTCCCTTCGAGGCTAGCACACTCAGTGATTCTACTGTGAGAACCACGAACCAGTCCTCCCTCCTTTCGTGGGCAGCCTTCCTGAGTTTGAAGGTACATGGACTAAAGAGCCCACTACTGAAGAAATGCCCAAAGTGTTAGACCTTATTGATAGGGTTAACAAGCTCAAAGAGTTAGGTCTTACAGAATCAACGTGGCTGCCAACTGGCTAGCCCGCCGAGTCGTACCTCTGAAGAAGCAAGTGCATCCAGCATGGGAGTACAATGGACTGAGCGACCTGACCTACAAGATGAGTCATCACATGACGAAGGACGAACTAGAAAAGCTTCTTGACAAAATGTTCACATTCACAAACAGTTGGCCGACTCCCAAAGAGGTGCGCTCATTCCACATCCAGGTGGAAGACGACGTGGTACGTCCGTTATTTAAGTTAGGTTTCTCCTTTATTCTGACCCTGATTGCTTTCCGTTTTTAGGTCACTCACGTGCCAGGGTACAGAAATAGACCAGAAGACCCAATCCTGCCAGTTCTTGTTTCTACCAAGTCGCCAGAACCAACATCAGTGGACTCTCCAAATCCAAATGTGGATGGTGTCCCCTTGTCGAAAGCAGCTGGCAAGTGGAAAGCACCCCCAAGTCCTCGTCCTTCTCCCGCAAAGGTGAGGAGAACAATAAGTGGGAAGCAAGGGGGTATAAAGTTCAAAGAGCCAGTACAAGACCCACCTATTGTACAGGTGCCCCCCATTGAAGATTCTGCACTCCCAGGCGGGTTTACCATGAAGCAATCCTCCAGGTAAAAGCTTCTGAGTCTTTAATCATTATCCTTTTCAATTCTAACCCAGGGCATCATTTGCAGATTGCCTGGTGATATGGATGCGGGCCAAGATTCAACGGCAGAAGAAATAGGCCCTACTGGCATGAAGCCCCCGAGTCCAAGCCCCCGCGCCGAGGACTCGGCCCAAGTGGACCTCAACAAGAAAATATAGATCGGCAACCCGAGGCACCAGGCCACCAGCCTGCTTGCCCTGTGCCCGACTCCACCACCCATTACCATGAAACACCCAAGCACTCAGTCACCCCATCCGAAGAGGCCATTCCTGAACCGAACAAGACTCAGGATCAAACCAGTGGTGGTGCCGAGTCGACGGATGCCGAGGAAATTCCTCCAACCTCCAAAGCCAAGTGTCCCAGAGGCCCCTGACTCTGGCTACATAAAAGCCGGACATTGGTGGGGAAAGCACGTGACTGCTGCTGTTGACACACAGCAAGAAGAAGCTGAGGTCGATGCCCTGCAAGGCGACCTTGACTCAGCTCTTGCTCGAGTAAAAGTAAGATATTTCTCACCTCTTTACCACTTCTTGACCGTGTCTGATAAATCTCTTCCTACAGAGTATTATTAACTTTTCCAGATGCAAGAATATGATACTTAAAGACTCACTGAGTCGACTAGCTGAAGCACAAGATCTAGAAGATCAACTTGCGCGAGAGCGTCAGACAAACCAAAAACTCCTTGATCAGGTTAATGCCCTGACCAGTCAGCTAGAGGATGAGAAGCAGAGAAGTCAAGGTAGACTCCCCTACACATCTTTTGTTATTATGTTGGTGTTCGACATGTTTCTGAACCCAATTTTCCATATTAGATCTTGCTCAGCAACTGCGCAGTATTAGGGATGACTCGAAAAGTCAACAAAAGGCTACTGTAGAGATTGCTGCTCTCAAGAAGGAACTGGCCGACTCGGAAATAGCCAGGAATAAAGCTCTTACTGACGCAAAGGTCTGCTCAAAAGCTAAAGGACATGATAGACCAGCTACTGGCCAAAACGACTCCCTTGGAGTTTCAGGTGCAGACTCTGAGCAGTTCCCTTGAGGACAGCGCGGCCAAAGTTCGCGCCAAAGAGCTCTCCTTGGAGCGTACAACCGCTGCCAAGGATGATTACAAGAAGAAAAGTTCCCGGTTCAAAAGGAAGCTCGAAGGTAAGTTTCTCTTACCCCTTCAATTCTGACCCCTCCAATTGCTCAAGTGGCTTAACGCCCTTTTTCGCAGCGGCAGAGGACGAGTTGAGGGTCCTCAAGACTATGGCCGAGAACATCGTTGAGTACTTCTACCCCAAGCATGCCGATGCTAAGCAGCGAGTCCCCGAATTGATGGATGCCTTGCCGACTCAATCTCGAGAGATAATCCAGAAGAAAATGCTGAAGGCATCAAGTCTGACACTAGTTATCCTGAAGTCGCTGTACCCCAGAGCGGATCTGGTGGCGACCAGTGAGGGGTTTGCCACAACTTGTACTCGGGAAGAAGCCGACGCGCTGGTGGCCAGTTTTCTAGACACAGTAGACAAAATTGTAGAGATGTTCCCACCTGTGCCTCTGTAACTTGACCATGATATTGTATTTAAACAATTACCTGCAATGTTATCATTTGTAATGCTAATGCCCGTGTTACTTACGTTAACCGAGGAAACTGGACGTGTGATTACTTACTCGATGCCTCCTAGGATTTAACACCTAGTTTGTCTACAAGGACGAGTGTTTGCCACAATGACTACCTCACGCAGTGTATCGCGTAAGGATTTTGCTTGTAGGCTAGCCCACTCTTAGTGTCACCATAGTCATGTTGCAATCCGCCTGACTTAGACATTCAAGACTATCGTGCGTACAGTCGTAGGGTACCTGATCACTTTGTGGTGTCCAGGGTTTTCTGACCGGTTGGCTCCCAACTTAGTGCTCAAGGTTGTGGGCGTCATGCGCCTAACTCATGGAGCATTCGAAGTCTTTGTCGATCCAGCACTTGACCTCGTTCAGTTTGTTGAGCTAGGGTTTTTCTCGAGTGTGACCAGGTCTTAGTGTCATAACCGTGTGGTGTAGAGCCTAGGCTTGCCTGACTAAACATTCGAAGTCCTTGACCCAAATGAGGTATGGGGGTTACGAGTCACTCGGGGTACTCAGGTTTTCTCTGAGATCAAGCCGGGCTAAGTGTTCGTTGGTCACGTGACCCATGAGCCTGACTCTTGAACAGTCAGAGCCGTGAGATGCTAAGGTTTTGATGTGCTGAGCAGATCATGCACTCAGAACTCGGTCTGTTTCCAACACTAAGTGATCACATTGTAAGATGTTGCAGTCATCTAGCTTGATCAGGTGAAGTCTTTCACAAGATGAGTGGGATTTTATATTTGTAATTGAGTCGGCAGTTCATAAATATGTAAAGTAAATATTATGCAAAAAATAGTATAAGTACATATCACAACCCCTGGCTGATGGATTGATAACATGTATCAATGCAGCAGGCAAAAAATGAAAATGTACAATATATTACCTACATATAGAACAACCGTAGTTGGTCGATATTCCAAGAATTTGGGACCTCTGAGCCATGTTCCCTCTGTAGCCTGTACGAGCCAGACCGAGTCACTTTGAATACCTCGAAGGGTCCTTCCCAGGTTGGAGACAGCTTGTGCCGATCTTTCATCATTTGAATTTTGCGCAGGACAAAATCACCAACTTTGAAGCTTCAGGAGCTTATGTGGTGTGCATGATAACGCCGCATCACCTGCTGGTGCTTGGCTAACTGAATGACTGCGGCCTCGCGTAGTTCTTCCAACCTCTTCAGATCATCGACTCGGGAGTCGTTGGACCGTTCTTCAGAAAAGTTTTGCACTATGAAGGATTTGTGCTCGATTTCTGTTGGTAGCATGGCCTCTGATCCGTATACTAGGGAGAAAGGTGTTTGTCTTGTGGCCTGACTTGGAGTCATGCACAGAGCCAACAAGACTGATGGCAATTCCTTCATCCACTTTGCTGCATACAGCTTCAATCTATCAAAGATTCTTGGCTTCAATCCATGTAGGATCATGCCATTGGACAACTTGACTTGTCCATTGCTTTGTGGATGTGAGACCGAAGCATAGTTAGCCTTGATACCTGCATCATCACAGAAGCCTGTGAACTCTCTGGCTATAAACTGAGTCCCATTGTCTGTGATTATGGTGTTCAGAACACCAAAATGATGCATGATCTCTGAGACAAACTCTACTGCTTTAGCAGCTATTATGGTTGCGACTGGCTTTGCTTCGATCCACTTGGTGAACTTGTCGACCACCACAAATATGTGAGTAAAACCACCTTTAGTGGCTTTGAAGGGACCTACCAGATCCAGCCCCGAAGTTGAAAAGGGCCATGTGATCGATATGGTCCAAAGTTCTCTAGCTGGAACATGCTTCTGACGAGCAAAATATTGACAACCCTCACAACGATGTACCAAGGAGTCGACATTGGATACGACCGTTGGCCAATAAAATATATGCATGTATGCTTTACCCACAAGTATCCGTACACCTGTGTGGTTGCCACAAACTCCCAAGTGAATATCTTGAAGGATAGCACACCCTTCTTCTGTGGGGACGCAACACATCAAAATGCTGTTAGCGCTTCACCAAAACAATTCTTCTCCAACCAGGGTATAATGTATTGCCCGCCACTTTAGTCTATCACGTTCGACCTTGTTGTTTGGCAAGCCCCCTATTTTGAGATAGATCATAAACAGGGTGCGCCAATCTGAGTCCACTATCATGACTTTCGAGGAGTCGGTCATGTTGTCAGCTGGTGTGGCAATGTCATCAATTGGCTCGACAGCATTGCTTGATTTGTCTAGTGCCTTACTGATGGAAGGCTCATGGAGTTCTTGCATGAAGACTCCCAGTTGCAATGTCACCTGATTGGAACCAAACTTCGTAAGCTCATCTGCTACCTCATTGCGTCCTCAGAGTACATGGTGGTATTCGAGTCCGTCGAAGTTGTTCTCTAGCTTGCGGATTTCTTGGCAATATGCCAGTATCTTGTCATCGAGGCAAGGCCATTCTTTGTTAGTTTGATTGATCACCAGCAACGAGTCACCTAAGATCTTCAACCGTCGGATGTCGAGTGTCATAGCGATTCAGAGACCATGAAGCAATGCTTCATACTCTGTGACATTGTTGGAGGCTGGAAAGTGCATTTGTAGAACGTATTTGAAACTCTCACCTTTAGGGGAAGTAACCAATATTCTTACCCCCGCGCCCTAGAACTGCAGGGACCCATCGAAATTGATGGTCCAGTACACCAATTCTCTTTTTGATGGTGGTAGCTGAGTCTCTGTCCACTTGACGATGAAGTCGCTCAAGGCTTGGGCCTTAATTGCTATACGTGGCTTGAAGACAATGTCATACATTGCCAACTCAATAGCCCATTTGGAAATCTTGTCTATGGCCTCTTTGTTATGTAGAACTTCTCCAAGTGTTGATGAAGTATGTACTTCAACCTAATGTACCTAGAAGTTATGTGACATCTTGTGTGAAGTAATCAACAATGCATATGCTAATTTCATGTCATGAAAGTACCGAGTTTTTTAGTCGCTCAACACTTCACTGATAAAGTAGACTGGGTGCTGCACTTTTTGGGTATTGCCTGACTCCTCTCGCTCGACTACTATTGCAGTACTGACCACATTGTTCATAGCAGAGATATACAACTGTAGAACTTCATGGGGCTCGGGAGCCATGAGGGTGGGTGGGGTAGTTAGGTACCTTTTGAGTTCTTCAAAGGCCTTTTGTGCTTCCTTGGTCCATTGGAACTTATCTTGCTTCTTGAGTACCTTGAAGAAGGGCAACCCCCTGACGTCGAGTCTAGAGATGAATCTGCTAAGGGCCGCCATGCATCCTGTGAGCTTTTGTACATTGAGAAGACTCCTAGGTGGCATCATATTCATGATCGCCGAGACCTTCTCTGGGTTGGGGTTGATTCCACGGTGGAAGACCATATACCCGAGTAACTTTCCTGAGGGCACGCGCAAATGTGCACCTCTCAAGGTTCAGCTTCATGCTGAACTTTCTCAGATTATCGAAGGTCTCTGCTAGGTCAGAGATGAGATCCTCCAATTTCTGAGTCTTGATCACTACATCATCCACATACGCTTCCACATTTCGCACGAGTTGTGGGTAGAGATACTTCTATATAACCCTCTGATACATTGCACCGGCGTTTTTGAGCCAAAGGGCATTTTAAGATAGCAAAACGCACCTGATGAATGCCATCTTTTCCTGATCTGCCACCTTGAGGGGGATCTGATGATACCCTGAGTAGAAGTCCAGAAAACTCAGCAGGCTACACCCGGCCACGGAGTCCATGACCTAGTCAATTCAAGGTAGGCCGAAAGGAACTTTTTTGCATGCATAGTTGAGATTAGTATAGTCGACACACATCCTCCAATCTTTATTCTTTTTCGATACAAGTACTGAATTGGCTAACCAATCTGGGTGGTACACTTCTCAAATGAATCCGGCATCTAGTAATCTAGCTAACTCTTTCTTGATGGCATCTTTCTTGTCTTGAGCAAAATGACGTAGGCACTGTTTCATGGGCCTGGCATTGGGATTGATGTGAAGTTCATGCTCTATCAATTTCCTAAGAACTCCAGGCATGTTAGCGGGCTTCCATGCAAAGATGTCCCTATTTTTCTAGAGAAAATTGATGAGCATGAGTTCCTATTTGTGGTCTAAATTGTTCTCAATGTGCATGACCTGACAAGGATCACTCGGGCACAACTGGATTGTCTTGATCAGCTTGTCCTCCGGCTAGATGGACAGCTTGGATGTCTTGGACTCAGGCATCATAGGGTCTAGAAGGGACTCAGCCAGGGTCTTCTTGAGACTCTGCAGCTCGGTGGCAGCCAGCACGGCGTCCACTATCTCACAGCTTTCTCGGTCGTAGTCGTACGCAAGCTTGACATCTCCCTTGACATTGATAACTCCTTTAGGGTCTAGCATCTTCAGGACCAAATAGGCATAGTGCGGGATTGCCATGAACTTGGTGATCGCAGGCCTGCCGAGGAATGTGTTGTATGCCATCTCAAAATTGGCTACTTCGAACTGCATGTAGAAGTTCTCCTGAGTCCTGAAGGTCACGGGAAGAGTGATCTGACCGATGGGGCTAGCTGACGTGCCAGGTATGACTCCATGAAAAGGATCCCTACACAGCTGCAGGGCCGACCTGGGCAGGCCCATCTAGTCAAACGCTTTCAAAAAGAGGATGTTGAGCGAACTCCCTCCATCAACGAAGACTCGGTTGAGCTTAACTCCCTGCACTATTAGACTGACAATGAGGGGGTAATGACCCGGCTTCAGGATGAAGTCCGGGTGATCACTTCAGTCGAAGGTGATAGGCACCTCGAACCACTTCATGTACACGGGGGTCACAGGGGCGACTGCCATGACCTCCCGAGCAGTAATCTTATGCTTTCTTTTTGACTCATAGGAATTAGGACCATCGAAGATGTAGTTAACCTCCTTGTGAGTTTCAGGGAAGTCATCATTCTGGTTGTTTGGCTTCTTCTCTTGATCACCCTTTTGAGCTAGCTTAAGGATCTCGCCAGCAAAACCTTGGAGCTTGTTGCACTCCTGAGTCTTACGCTTTCCTTAGGGTGGAATATACATATTCCATCTAAGAACCCCTCGTACTCACCCGGTCGGGGCCGGTACTCGATCCTGTTGTGGTGCGGCCGCTCCACATTGGCAATAGAGCAATCAGACTTCCTCTTCTTGTCATTAGACTTTGAGGTTCCTGGTTGGCCTGATTGACTCGGCTTCTTACCCTTCTTGGAATCCTTGGACCCGTGAGTAGCTTCTTCCGTCAGGGCGTATTTGTTGGCAACTGCCAACATCTCCTCGGATGTTCTAGGATTCTTCATGGCTAGCTTGTGAATGAGGGTCGAGTCTCTCAACCCTTCTTGAAGAACATGATGATAGATTTGTCATCCACCTCTGGGATGATGTTTCTCTTGTTGCAGAATCACTGAATGAATTTTTGGAGGGACTCTCCTTCCTTCTACACAATGTTTGCTAGGTCCCACTCAACTCTAAGTCGCTCGTAAGTGGCCTAGAAGTTGCTGATGAATTGTCGGCAGAGCTCTAACCACAAATGAATCAAACCGGCTGATAATCCCATCAGCCAGGTTCTGGTAAAATTTGACAAATAGATCGGTAAGTAATTGGCCATCACATAAGAGTCACCCCTGCAGCTTTGATTGCTAGTTGGTAGACATCCAGCCACTCAGCCGGGTTGATAGAGCCATCATACTTGTCGATTGCAATCAGTTTGAAGCTCTGAGGCTAGACCACTCTCCGTAGATTGCGTGAGAATGGCCTGACTCCCGCTGCGTCCCAGTTCCAACGGGGTGAACGGTGCCACGTGGGTTGGTCATAGTACGGACCATGAAGATCGTAATCTCTTTCATTGCGACATTCCCGGTCTTCTCAGTCCTGGTCCTATCGACGGTTTTTTATCTTGCCTCACAGGTCTATGTTCCGGATGACGTCCCATAAGTCCTCCTCATCACGACCCTGGCTGCGTCGCTCCCCTGAGGAATATGAACTATTGGCTGCATCCCTTCTCGGACTCCAGGAACGTTGGCGCTAGCGATGGTCGGGATCCTGACCTCACCTTTCGGCTTCGTTAACAAATGCAGCGTCTGTTAAGGTGGCTACATCAAGCAGTGCGTAGAGGTGCTTGGCCTTCTCCGCAGCTTCTTTGTCCTCTTTTGGTAGTAATGGCATCAGCTGGTCGACTATGGCATGGGATGACATAGCATTGTGTGCCGGGGTACGGTAGACTTGCTCACCGCGCCATTGGCATTGCTCGAGTTCTTCCTGGAGCATCCGACCTCGGGCGTGAAGCCTCTCGGCCGTCTCCCCATCGACTCGGCATGACACCGACCCCTTCATCATCGTCAGACACGTCAAGTCCGTCATCCCGATCCGGCTGCACATGTTTCTTTCCTGCCACTTTTTTGCTTGCTTCTCCAACTCTTTTGATCTGGCGATCTCTAGCACCGCGGTGGCAGCAATCTCTTCTTCAGTTTGAGTCACAAGAGGTTCACCCTGCCCTACCATGAAGACTTCGTGATCATAATCAGAGTCAGACTCGAAAAATGACCCACCGTTGGAGATTGCATCTGCTATCTTTAGAGATGGCAATCCGAGGTGGTCAACGCAGTTCCCAAAGGAATACGACCCAGATTCTCCTGATGGATTCAACTCGTGCCCGGGCCGTGCCTCATGGGCTCGACTATACTAGGTCGAGGTCGGTGAGAGCTGGCTGGCGTCAGGCCCGTGGTTTTCTCAAGCTTGGGGTCCTGCATGATCATATCTCCAAACTGATCAGCTAGGAAGTGCAAAGAACCAAACACGAACCTTGGTCCCAACAAGAACTTGATGAAAGCTTGAGACGCCATCGACTTGGAGATGATCTTTGCGACAACCCCTTCCTGGTGCGCCAACTATCAGTGTTTATGACAATGAATTTTTATGGGGGTGTTCACGAGATCGCAAATCAAGGGCAACACAAAACATGCAGAGCCTTTTTAGACAGATTTGAACCTCCCGGAGGATAATAACCCTACGTCTTGTGTTCTTATGATTGATTATTCGTTGGTTTACAGGGTACCCCCACCCCTCCTTTTATATCCAAGGGGTGCGGGGTTACATGGAAGTCTCTGAGTCGGTTACTGCAATAATTCCAATCCAGACTCTATCTCTAACTTGCCTAGATGACAAGATATGCACATAAATGCCTATAAATGAAGCCGTGTTGCCTTGTTGGACACTCCTAGGTCACCGGGTGTCTTCAAGGAGGTGGGCTGAGTCCTCTGGGCCCCCTCCCAAATGCATCTGAGGCCATGCTTGCAGGGTACCCATTTTACCAATTCTCATCACCTTGACACCCCAAATGGTCAGGCACCCTATGACTTGTACGCACAACAGTCTTGAATGTCTAAGTCAGGCGGTTCGCAACATGACTATGGTGACACTAAGACTCAACTAACTTACAAGCAAAATCCTTACATGATACACTGTGTAAGGTCGAGAGTTGTGGTGATGAACACTTGGCGTTGTTGATAAATTGGGTGTTTAAACCTCAGAAGACATCGAGTAAGTAGTTGCGCGACCGGTTCTCTTGGTTAACATAAGTAACATGGGAGTTGTAACACCCCGTGTTACGGAAACTCTAATTAAAGTCAATAACAAATAACTAGGGGCTGTTACGAGACTAAATCAAAAGGTGGAATTCAAAAACAAAGTTTTGGATTCAAACTGCCGCGAAATCAATCCGAATTTCTTTTTTGAGTGGAATTCAAAATTCTGATCCTCCTTTGGTAAAAAATTATTTTTCCTGGCAATAAGGTGTGACAAGGATCATGCTAGCCAAATTTCCTAAAAATCCAAGGTTCTGAAAAATTTCAGTGAATTTCTATCGAAATTCAACTCATAGAAACTTCCCCGAATTTTAGTTCAAATCATATTTCGAATCTGGAGAAATTTCTACAAGGAAAGTTGTTCCTTATCTCAAGCTGTTTCTATCCATATTTTATTTGGAATTTTTGGAGCCTGATAAGCCCACCTTTTGATCAAATTAGTTTGAACTCATTTGAATTAATTTAAATAAATCCGAAATCCTACTATTCACCTGGGCTCGGCCCACTTTTTCCTTCTCGGGCCGGCCCACGCGCGCCTGCGTGCGCGGCTCTCTCTCCCGCGCGCTGCTGACAGGCCGGACCCGCCTGTCAGCAGCACCGCCGCCCGGCACTGTGCCGCGGCCCACCTGTCAGCCCCCCTCCTCCTCTCCTCTATTCGGTCGGCAACGACTGTGCGGCGCACGTCGTGCACGCCCGCCGGTCTCGGGTCGCTGCCGGGCGCCGCCCGCTGGTCGGAGCCAGGCCCCACGCGCCCCCCCC